>CM038469.1:30721086-30993586 GCA_021464415.1 Lonicera japonica | reverse complement strand
CTTTGTTCTTCTCAAAATGTCCTTTCAAACTTCAAAGTACCAAAATTTCATGACTGCCATTAGTGTAGTATTTCTCTCAACCGAATTCCCGCGTGGGATCGTTGACTCGGTGAGAGAAATATCAAGTAATTCTAGGGAATTCAATTTTGGGGTTAAAGTAGTTATTCAAATAATATTGTATAAATTCATTGTTTTGTAGGTGAACGCACATGTACTAGAATTTGTTATTCAGGTAATTTAGACGCTACTACTTTTATTAGGGTTGATATTTTGAGTTTTTGATTTTATTTTTATATTTTGACAAACTTTTTAAAAAATGTTGATTGTCACGGTGGATTCGCAAATCAATTGGATCAATAGCAGATGCATATACTTCTGTGATCACAAGTTAATATAATTTTAGGTATGTCTTCATATTATTTGTTGAAAAACATGATATATATTGTTGGCCCACTACTTAACAGTTTAAGCTTTTGGGTGAGATGGTTTATAACATTATATCAGAACTCAAGTTCTGCAAAGTCTCGCTTAAACTTTTGGGTGAGATGGTTTCTAACATTATTGACATGCAAATGAATAGCTCCCCGAGTATAAAATCCCCAAAACAGTTGGCTTGGGATTTGAGCCACTTTGATGATTTAACAGGAATTTCATAAGAAAATATACATTCAACAGGTTTTTTACTAATAAACAAGTTAAAATTGTACTTGTTTTCTATCGGAAAAAAAAAAAGAAAAAAAAAAAAAAAAAAAAACAAGTTAAACTTGTACAAACCTCCAGGCCACTTATCATTTTTGTCTCAACTTTTTTCTTCAAATTAGATATATAAGAGTTGCGCGTAGACTGTGTGTGCAAGAAAACTAGTACATACATGAAAGTGAACATTTGTATATGAACGTTTAGAATCAACGACAAGAAACCCACTACATTCGCCAAAAATCTACAAAGGAACCTGGAAAAAATAATCCAAACAAATCGCCTAGAGGAAGTTTCTCTGAAAGGAACCAGAAGAGAACCTGGAAGTGAGACCCTGAGCCATATTTTCAGCATCAAGTTTCACATTTAACCTCCCGGCCGTCAAGTCCTTCTCCCGGTCCCACGGCTTCCATGGATGCTGCCCCTCCCACTCTTCCTTGGCCCCACCCTCACCCTCCTGCTTAGCTTTCTTCTTTTTCGAACGAACACGAGTTGATTCTTGGTGCTTTTCCACCAGCGATTTTGACCGTTTTGCTTTGTTGTACTCATCCACCAGTTTTGCATCTGTGTCCATTTTCGCCTTTTCTTGGACGTTATTAGAAGCAAGTGCTGCTGCCTCGTTGTAGGCTTCTAAATAACTGTTGAGTGAGACGGGATGAGTTATGATAAATCCAAACTGAGTCCTAAAGCAGTATGTACTTTATGGGTTCGTTTGATAAAGAATTTGGAAATTGATTTAAAAAGCTACTGAACTTATGAGAAGTTGGAAAAAAGAGACGATTGTTTGCTGAGATTTTCTATTAAATTTATAGTTTTTCCATGGAATCCAATTCTTTGGGCGATGATTAAGGAAAAAAAATCATGAAAAAAGACGAGAAAATGCAAAATATCTTACAAAATCACTCATTTCTTTTTCCAATTCTCATAAAAGTTGGTAGTTTTAAATCATTTTCCAAATTTTTTATAAACCGCACACTAAGGATTCCATTTGATTGCAAAGATGGAACTTACTGGAAAACAACTAATTTTTATGAGAACCTGGAAAAAGAAATGAGTGATTGGGGAGATGATGTCCATATAAACTTACTTCATTTTCGCTTTCTGAGCTCTATCTGAAGGAGTATCAGTCCACGCACTCGTATCGCCCCGTCCTTCTTTAGTGGTCCGGTTAAAAGTTGTTGACTGTGTAGGCACACCACCAGGCTGACAAAAAGTAAAAACAATAGGATGACGTGTTACAATTTTGGAAATTTTAAATTCAAAATGAGGACATTTTTTTTAATGATACACTAATTCAACTAATCAATGGTTGAGAGCAAAAAAATTTGGTATCATGAAATTTGATATGTTAATTATTAATTTAATTTGGGAAATCAGAAAAACGAATAGCGGACTCTTAATCTGGATTGGAGAGAGTATTTCAATAATCCTAGTCTTTTTTACTCTATTGACAACTATTTAGGAAATTCAATACAAGTATTAACTTCTTTTTTGGATAACTTACTTAAGTTGGGAATGGGAAATTAAGATCATAACAGGGAATTCAAAATTGTATACTTTTCTTTTTGTCCTGAAGGCAATTGTGTTTTAATTAGATGGGTGGTCATGTCCTGAAATTGATTTCACATGATACATCTTCTTCAATATATTATAAATTTTATAAACATATTTACGCAGTACTTCCCATTTATTCTTATGTTGCACCAACTATTCTATAAATTTTTCGTTCACGGTTTGAACTATGATTTCATACAAGGTTTGAGTTAAATTATTCCCTTACAGAAGGAAAAGAAAAGAAAAGAATAGAAAAGAAATTGGAGGCGTTGGTTTGGTTCTGATTTAGCAATGAAAGATGGGGAAAAAAAAAAAGGTTCTGCTCCATCAGTCTGAAATGAGTCCCATATTCCTTTTTGGAATGTCTTACATTAAAATTTCCATTTCCTTTTGGGGATATAATTTACATACTAAATCTCCCAATAGAGAGCAAGTGGTAATTTTGACCGCTAATTAAGCTGAATTTAGTGTTTTCTTAAAAAGTACAAGAGTCAGATTAAGACTCTTAATTTGAGAAGGAAGCAGTATTATATTGCTTATCTGGTAACGTTGGCTTGATTAGTTTTTTTGACACAAAAACAAAAATCAGTAGATGCCAACAAAAAGAAAAGAAAAGTACAAAAAGAGGGAGCATACTTTTCTTTCAGGAGGTAGTTTTGTCATCCATTCATCTCTTTTTGGTTCCACTTTAACATCCATTTCGGCCAAGAGAATATCATCACCTTCCATGGATATACCTGCAATAGAAACAAGAGTATGCATAAACTGTAAATTTTTAGGTGGTGGGGCCGTGGGGGTACCCCTGACTCTTCCCAAGCTCTATAAAATTTAAATTGTACTGCAATATATGATTTTCATAAAAGGAGTGTATTATTGTAGGTTTGGCCACATCAAAGTTTAGTCAAGCTAGGTCCCAATGAGATATGGGGATCGCTCCATCAGCTCTTTTATTTATTGTCTCAAGTTTGGGATGTGGGGTATAAGGAAATGATCATTAGCCTAAGAATATAAAATAAAAATATACAATGTCAAAGAAAATATAATACAAGAAGAACAACAAACACCCTCTCTAAAGCTCAGGCCACATAAGTGTGTCAAAGTATCAAATCTACAATACAGGGAAGCCTAAAATGCGAGGATGAAGCTCTGGACAAAAAATTTCAACAGTTGAGGCACGTAGTCAATATCAACCAGAATGTGAACATGAGAAGCCTAAAGGGTAGGGGCGTAAACATACAACAAGTGGATACAGCAGACACTATACTATCCATTATATGCATCCTGTTCTAAATGGACTATCCAAATCCAAATTGTTCTTATCCATATTCCATATCCTACTGGCTTACGCGGATTCCAATAATTTCCACATCTGTTAACGTGTTAGTACACAAAGGTTGCCCTGTTCTATACAAGCAGGAAATGGATACACCCAATGTTCAACCTTTAGGAGCACGTGAAACAGAAGTTCGGTTCCTTGGATTCGAACCGTGTAGGGGTGGGCATGAGGCCAACCAATATGCTAACTTATATGCACCCTAGGTGCTAGGTTCTTTTAAGCAACATGGAAAAGGCTTGGATACAGATTATCCATGTAAGATACTCTCATTCTCCGTATCCATAGTTTAAACTTTTAGAAAATCTATCAAAAATACTTCCTTTCCAATATCCACGGACTCAAACACGACATGAATTCAGGTATTCGAATATCTGCTTACACCCTACTTGAAAAGCGCTAAGGGTAACTGTATCCCTGGGAATCTGAGATATCGGTGCATACTTGTGAAAATATGAGAAAGAAACAAACTGATAAATACAAAACGAAGAATAGAACACTAGTAAAAGAATACGCTGAACAAGTTGTGCAAAAAGAGTAAAATTGACCATTGACCAATGTAAATGCAGCATGAGGATATGCCAAGTTGCTATCAAGATCGATAGTGGTCATAGTAAGTGAGATTCATTTACCTGATTAAGACCTATTGAAATCCACGAGGACAATCCCAAATCAACTAAATAATTCCAAGATGCAATAAACATAAGATAGGCAAACGACTGATCACCTGAAGTGGACTGGTTAATGAAGTTAAAATAGTATGAGAAAGAAGTTATTGGGATATTTGAAAATGATGCAAATGTCTTGAAAAAGGATGCTATTGTATCATAAATCAAGACAGGAGAATGGAAACCTAACATGATAACACCAAAAAAGGATCAAAGTGCTAGAAGAAAATATGAGTGCCAAGGTAATCAAGATGTTTAAGAGAGTAGCCACAAAATTAGTGAAGCGCTTAAATAAGATTGACTCAACAGTCCCTTATAGAAAGTGAAGAACCTAGGCGCAAAATTAAGCTCTAAGGACGGACCATCAGAAGATTTTGTAATACCTTTAAAGGCTTTCTCACACTGAGGACCAAAGCTTATATTTGTATATATAAATTAGGGGTACAATGAGGAAGCAAAACAAATAAAAAGACGAAAAAGGACATAATAGCCTATGTGATCAAATCCTAAAAAAAAATAAAAGACTAAATCTATAAGATCCCTTATTTATGGGAAGTACAAAAGATACCTAATAACCTAATAATAATAACATATGATTTTCCAATACCACATAAACAAACGCACATTCTATAAGCAAATGTTGAATGAATATGAACAAGGACATGTCTCTTCACATAGGAATGATGGCTCAAAGGTTTCTAATACAGAGGAGACTGATGATATAATAGGGAGGCGCAAACATGAGGAAAGGATTCATCTCAATTCTCAAGTTTCCGCATTCCTGTATCTTTAGCATTCAAATATGTCCAAGAATCGTCAATTTTGGGTGAGGGCCCTGTTGTATCCCCAGTCTTAGTGAAATAATTAAAGAGTTAAAAAAATGTTAGTAATTAATTACAACTGGAGTAAGATTTGTTGAGCAGAAGCATGTGAAAGAGAGAGAAAAGCATGAAGGATGTGAGGGAAGGTTCAAGATTTTGGCCATGTGAGGAACATCCTACATTTACGCTCTAAGGTGTTTAAATATTTAACCTCTCTTGTATTGCAAATTCATCAAGAATTATAAATGAAAAGTTGCTTTGATCAGGCTTTGTTGTATATTAAAATTAAAAGAGAGAGAAAAGTATGGATCCTTCCAAATTCTTCATTTCATCCCTTCTCTGTTTTGTTTCTTTTGTTAATTGTTCCAAATCGGAATTTTTTTTGCCATAATTATGTAGTGTCACAACATACCCCAAATTTTCCGTGCACAAGATTCTGACACAATACAGTACAAAACATACCAACCAACTTACAACAAATTCCAGTATAGAAATAATGCAAGTATGTCAAACCAATGCCTTTCAGTGAGTCCAGGATTTGGCTCTTATACCAAATGAAGCAATTAAGGACCAACCACAGTAGATTTTGGGAAACTTGATTAAAAGCAATCATGCGTACTTGCTGATTCTCTCAAAGAATACCGAGAACTATGGCTTATATACTTTCATTGATTAACATGAATGCCATGAGAATTTGGAACAACACAAACAACCTTATACACAACGATCCATTCTAAAACTGTGAATAACACTGAAAGGGAGCGTAATTTTTGATTCTCTTAAAGAATACCAAGAACTATGGCTTATATATACTCTTGTTGATTCACATGAATGCCATGAGAATTTGGAACACCACAAACAACCTTATACATAACGATCCGTTCTAAAACTCTGAATAACAGTGCAAGGGATACTTGTACTAATCAAAACTAAACCTACCAAAGCTAAGAAACTAAACCAGAGTAAACCAAGGTAACCAAATTCAACTGGTATCTTATTAATCTAAAAAGAACTAATGAAAATCCTACCGTAAAAAAGCTTCCTCCATAGAACTAATAAAATGGTTTTGTATAAAAAACTTAATGTTCCATCTTGATTAGAGAAAATCATAGGTATAAAGCCCAATTGTTGTTACAACAGACAGGCCACACTTCATTTGCTTCTATTTTGGTAATGTCTTACCTTTGAAAATTTTTCTTCAAGTTATAATTTCCTTACAAGAACCCAGTTTTTCAACATTAATAGTGAACCATACTATCATATTTTAATTTGTTCACAAGTCTAGCAAGAGTTGTGTAAACACAATTAATTTAGAAAGTATATTAAATGACAAATATATTTTTATTTTTGACACGCGAAATTGCGCGGTGATACTGGATACACCCGGGTATTCAAGCTTGAAGGGAAGAGGGGAAGGGGAGGGAGATGGCTCGAACTCATGATCTTAGGGTTGAAATGACAATTAGATAACCAACCAAACTTAGATAGAACTCATTTATTGGATATACATATACATATATATTAGTATAGAGAAGTATTTGCATCTATTATTTTTGGATTGCCTCAGTGGAGACACTTTGACAAATGACACCTTGTCATGGATGGTTTGACAAAGAACAAGGGAGATGTTTTCCAAAAACCTTGACCAAGGTATGTAACATCAAATCAGCATTAATGAGGCACCCCCACCCCCCTTCTTTTTCCTCCATAAAAATTTTGTTCTCTTTTCGATGATGCAAGCTTTTTAATTTTTTTCATTATTGCACGGTCTTACTCAATTTTTAAAAAGAAATACACACCATAAAATCAGTTATTGGAAAGAATGGGAAGAAAAATGCATATTCCCTCACATGCCTACATACGTGTGCACATAAAGTACACGTCAATTTTAGGTAGGAATATATTATTTGATAAAAAAATCAATACTCCCTCTATCCCAAATATGTACCTGACACTTAATTTGGGGACAGGGGAGTACTAATTTTTTAAAATAATTATCTATGAATATGACTAGAGAAAATCACTTCTATTTTAGCAGACAAGATACAGACCTTGCAAACGCCTCCATTGTGCAGCCTCACGCATCTCTTTCAACTCTGCCTGCAGAAGGAAAGAATAAGATGAATAAAATATATCCCTAACCAAGGAAGAGCTTCAACTTAATGATGTCTCACTATTTACCACGTACCTTGAGACTCTCCTGCTCCTCCTTTTGTTTGATTTTGTCATCCATTGCTTTTCGCTACAATAAGAAAAAAAAAAAAAAAGAAGGCATCATTGAAAAGGAACCCAAATCATATAAAACATTTTGATAGAATTTAGATACACTGCAAAATACAGCATCAACCAAAAAAATGGATAAGAGAAATATACTACTAATGAGGAAAAAGGTGAACTAGATATACACCAAAGTAAAGCAATATATCAGGTAGAAACAAATACAAAAGAAGAAGCCTCTATATGTGACTGTTTCCTGGTCCCTATAAATATCCGACAACTAGATACCCTTAAAAGCGCCCATAGAGAACACGAAAAAAGGCAAGCCAGGAACACAAAACGATCTCAAAGATGATGAAAAGACATAAATAGCCTTGACCACAACCTCCAAGCAAACAGAGAAGTTAGAAATAAATGAGTATGGCCTGGGGCCCCACACTTGAATTTGGAAAAGTTGAGGTAGGTATAGCAACTTTTATTTTTATGTGGACCATTTAGTAAACTTCTTGTACCAATTTTAGATCAAGTTCGAAAGATAACTTCATTACTATATTAATCACCAGGCAAGGAAGCCAAATCCTGATATATCATACCAGTTACAAGAGTCCTTTTCATATTCCTATGCTTTATCATATGCCATATAATTGTCTTAATTCTACAAAATAAATAAATAAATAACTATATTTTAAATGCATGCAAGTTCTTCAAAACGCGAAATATATGCAGACACACACATTAGCAATCACAATGGCATTAGCTCACATTCAAATCCTTCTTTGAGCGACATTTAAAACCAAGAGACTACAGATAAAAAAAAATTAAAAAATCTAAATCTTTCAAAATTTCTTTAGACATGAGCGTAAAACACTCACCTTATCCGGATCTTGCAAATCTTTAAAAGCTTTGTTCAATTTAACAAATGCTTCTTGGGCTTGAGGATGAGAGCATTTGTCTGGATGCACCATAAGGGACAGCTTCCAATACCTAAAGAAATTTCAGCAGGACATTAACTTCTCTTAACAAGACACTGCACAGATAAAAACCTAAGAAACAATAGGCCACATACACATCAGGTACCCAAGGATTATTTACATATAACATATATATATCAATAAAAGTTTAAAGGATGATAAGACTACTCTAGTTTCCTAATTAATAAAAAAAACACAGAGAGGGTTAAATACCAATCCAAAAATTAAATTTTGACCCTTTTTGTTTTAAAAAAGAAAACTATATTTTAGCCCTTCAAAATGTGCTGGAGGGTGTCGCAAGAGTTTTCCAGAGTGCCCCAGGAAAGTGCAGTCTTGATATGTTGTGACATTAACCAAATGTAACGTAGCCCTTCTAATGTATTCAGACTCGGTTTCTGATTAATACGGAGACAAATCAATCAAAAATTTGAAGGGGGAAAAAGGGAAAAAGAAAAAGATAACCTAAAAAAAATTGCATTTCGATATTGCAACAGATCACAAACAGCTGCATAAGGTAAACCAGATTGATCTAGAAAACCTGATTTCTGAATTTTTGAAAACAATCAAATTAAAATCATTTTATTATGAAAAACCTTTAGATTTTATCAAACTATTCCATCAAAGAGCCTTCGTAACCATCCATCACGGAGAAGCATTGCAGTTGAAGTAGCCTTCACTTGATTGTCACCGTGATGAAGCCTAACATGCAACTCAATACTTAGTTTTGTATCTAGAATCGAGCCAACATAAAACCAATATTCTCCCCCTTTGGCTTTTCTGGGACAAAACACAAATCTAAACAATTTGAATCCTATAATGTCTAATTCCTATCAACAACTAAATGCAGTAAGTAAATCAAAAAAAAACTAATTGTAGCTTACTACTATAGTATTAGTTCATTTAGCATCTTCAATGTTCTAAAAATCGCTAGGCCGTCCTAGGTCAGCGAGGTGGGGACTAGAGACTAGGGGATTAATCGGGCATTTATCAGACAAACGATTTTACACTACAAATATTATTTTAAACAACATAATACTAATAAAAAATAAGGAATCATATTGAAATCAAGAGAATGTGTGTGCTGGCAGCTGATTGATGGAATTCAAAGCTAGGATTCCTATTGAAATTGCGAGAGAGAGATAGAGAGTATGATTCAACAACAGGTGGAAAAACCAGACCTTAGAAGCCCGCCATACGCCATCTGTGGGGGCTTGGTCTAACTAGCGAGGTCTCTAGAGTCGAGCAGGAAATCTTCTAAGCCAAATGGCTTGGGTGAAATATTAGAAGTCTGGTATGGCCTGAGAAAGCACTAGACCTAGAGGAATGCTGTTAATAATAATCAATTGGTACCTAATTCGTGAGACGCTTTGGTATGTGGTACTGCATGGGGTATGTTACTTAGCTTGGTACACGGTGCGGTGGAGGTAGGCTTAGTTGGAATGCTATTTTAGGTGGCAATTTGTTTAGGAACATATACTTAGGTCATTTTCAATACATATATGTATATATTACATGGAACCTTGATATTTCAGAAATACTGACTATATTTGTCTTTATATATAAAACTATACGTCTCTTTTCATATGTTTGTGCAAGTCAAAAGAGGTCGGTTGACTTGGCGTTTTGGGTCACTAACGTACCATGTTTGGGGTTGGCGCACCCAATTCTCAGTACATAGGGGTGATCACAAATTAGGCAACACTGCTTTAGAAGTACAAATCAGGAAGAAAAAGAAAAGCAAAGCGATACGAGGAAACAAAACCATTATGTATAAATATACAGAACTCATTGAAAATCCATTTCATAGCATTCCCAGGCAGATTGTGGCAAGTCAGACAAGAAGTTGAAAATGTGGTCAACATTGACCCTCAAAACTCTTTATGTGATTTCACGATGGCCTTTGCAAATGGAGCAAATCAATTTCATCTGCTAAAATTGTTGAAGGACGACGATTCAAAAGAGTCAAGTCTATTTCATAAGTTTATTCTGTGGATGGACATACATTTGCAAGACAGTGTTTGATTGGCAGTGTTCCGTTAGTGATATCCAAAAGTAAATTTCAAAGACTAAATTGATTCCCGAGCAATATCAGCAGCCGCATCACGTACCAATAGGCCATACAGTTTTTAATGTTTCAGAACGGTGTTAGGTTCAATTAAAATGGACAAATATATTGTTTGTATCTGGTGTCATGTGACGTGCTACCCAGGAATGTCACACAAATCTTGCTTGGTCGCTCGTGGATGCGAGACTTAGATGTTGTGAGCTACAATCCTAATCGTAATAATTAATTAAGATGAGACCAAAAGGCATACAAAGGAAGTTAATTCCTCCAGCGCCAAAAGACATAGTTGCAAATTCTCTTCTTGAGCCTACCAAAACAAATGACCAAAGAATGTTCAGCTCAAAGAGGTCAATATAGAAGTCATGGAGCTGACGCTATGAAAATTGTGGAGAATGAACCATCTGAATCTCAATTTAAGCTGCCACCTATAATTGAGGAACAAGTAGACTCAACGCCAACCAGCACTCATGATATTTCAGATGATCCAGGGCCGGTCCAGAAATATATAGGGCCCTGTACAAAAATTGAAATTGAGGGCCCCTTTTCAATATACCACTTAATTCTTGGGCCTTTATTCTAATAATTACAAAATAGTGGGCCCCTTGCATAAATTATAAAAACCTTTATTGTAACTAGAGCCCTATGTGTGTGCCGCCACCCACCCTGCATACCTCAGAACTGGCCATGAGATGATCCACATAGTATTGAAGAGATAGATGTGATAGAGCGGGATACGATGAATGACTTCCAAGAAATTCGAACGTATTGACTTTATCATTCATGAACACGTCTAAGCCAAGCCTATGGAGATGCTTAGCCTATAGCCAACAATGTTCATTCTCAAACCAACATCCATAGCTGCTCGTTCTCCGCCAGTATAAAACTCGAGATCAAGTATGTTTGAACGGCAGGGTGAATGATGATGGATTTAATAAGAGAAATTTTGATATTTTAGGAATTGTGTAATCATGATGGAAAAAAAATTCACATCACTCTACTTCCTCATTCATACCATAGTGTTCTTAAGAGTTAGAGGCTGATAACCACAGGACCAGAAATTCCTTCCTAAAACTTCAACTATATAAACAGAGGTTTATTCATTAAAATACTAAAATAAATGTTTACTACAAAAACAAATTAACATTTGAATACTACAGAATAAAGAATATTGGCTTCAGATTGCACAAATTATTCAGGAACTTACCTTTTCTTAATGTTTTCAGCTAACATATTTCTGTTCACTCCTACAATGTCGTAAGGACTATCAGCCTCAACTGACATAATTCTTGTAACCTGCCAAAGCAAATCACATTTACATGTTAGTGTATCATATGCAACTACAAGACAGTGTTCATGGTACAATTATAAGATAGCATAAAAAATAAATTTTTAAACACCTCTTGCTGTGAGGAAGCATTGTAACAATCAAATTCTCACTCATTTAGCCCACGAGAAATTAATCATTATAGTGCTCGTTTGGTTCAAGTTTTGGTTCATTGCCAGAATCCTAAATTGGTAACTTCCCACTAGGAGTCTCTTATAATTCATCTCGAGGTTGAATTATAAGTTGATGAGGCTCAAACTTTCTAATTTCCATGTGAAATTACCATTTGAATTCCAGGAATGAAAAAAAACTCGAACCAAACGAGAACTTAGTGTACAAGTAGTGGAGTGGCTTGAATCAAGTCGTTGAGCTAGAGAGGCTAGTGTATTAAGGAAGCTTGTTTATGAAAGGCCAGTGGATTAGATAATTCAGCCAAGATCTTCAATCTCATTTCTATGTTTCAAAAAGACAAAAAATATATTATTAATATAACGAAAAGGAGAATAGATAGCAGCATAACTGAGTTCACGAAAGAACATTAGCACAAAGAATAAAACATCACAGAATGATCTCTTTCAATTTAACTTAAAGAAATGCTAAGAACGTTACATTCTTCATAATGTGCTTTTTACCCAGCAAACAATCTGTTTAGTTCTTTTTCCAGGCACACCACCCAAAACAGGGCTTAATATGACACAATCCTATATTTCAAAACAAAATTACAATTATTTTGTAGCACAGTAAGCACCTCAAACCCTTGAAACATCTCTTCTGAAGATGTTGGAAGCATTGACCTCTAAGGGAGCAATTGATCACCCAAAAAACATGTACTTTTGAAAGTGAGCCCCTCGTTCCAAAAAACAGGATGACTTACAAAGGAAGCCCTGAGGGAGTCACTTCCTACTATCCTTGTGAGTTATGACTAAAAGTGCTTGGTTTTTCTGACTTCCCAACCTCCCACCTCTATTTGAATGAATTCCTAAAATCCCGATGATGAACCCACTTGTTCTCGAATCTAAAGGGAGGAGGGGCAATCTCACACGCACACCACTAGGCAATGATCAGATACCTCTCTAAATGCCTCGCACAACAGACGAACTCATTCCATTCCGCCCTGAACAGCCACACAATAATACTCCCTCTGTCCTAAGTCCAAGTTTGACTCTCCTTCACCAAGCTAAAGGCCACACTATAGTTGTCTAACGCTCAAGCACGCTAAGGTGCCAAGGTCTCCAGAGCCTAGGCTCATGGTGCAAGGCCAGGGAAGGCTCTTATCGAAGTGAGGGGTAAATCTTACAAAAAAATACTGAAAATGTAGAGATAGATGGAGGGCAATAGAAGACTTGCTAGCTCCTAATGCAGTGTAATGCTATAGCAAGTAGAAACCAATCAAAGCCAAAGACATTTTGTACAACCTAGTATTACAACTGCTATATTAACAAAAAAATGATAAATTAATGCAATGACACCCAAAATTTGAATGATATCTACTATATAATAAAGCCATATCCCATGTCGGCAATTATTGAAGCCATTTCACAATTTATTTTCTGAACTTACCCTTGCGGGCTTATATTTCACAAAAAAGAATTACATTATAGTGCAAGCAACAGGATGCAAACACTTGTCACCAGCAATGGTAGTTTTTACACACAGCCACTACACTACTTACTGTTATTATAACCCTCTATCTGTAAATTACTTATATGCGAAATGTAAAAATCTAGAGATCATTTAAACGTGAAAATTTTAGGACATGTTAAGCAACCTAAAAATACCTATACTAAAGGAATTCTGTGATAACATGATAATTAAGTGCTGAAAGAACTTCAATGAGTAAAAGGGATCAACTAATGAATTAATGCAGAGTCTTATACAAAAACTTAAGAAATAAAATATTTTCTCAATAATAAAAGAAAGAGTTATGGACCTCTTCAAAACGCTCCGCTTCATTCGCTGATTCAGCTTCCTTAACCACAGCAGGAGGTGGAGGTCCTATAAATTCTCCGTCGTCTACATTCATCTCTGCCTCTCTAGATATATTCATCAAAAAAAAAATTAACAAAGTAAGTACATGAATTGGGTTTTGTTCTGATAAAATAGAATAATCCACAAAGGATTTCCCACAAACTTGAAATTTATTATTCCAAAAAGAATAACAAGAAATTTTCTTTTGTGACAAGCTGACCACCTAATTACTCGCTTAAAAAAAGGGAAAAGAAAAAAAACAAGTACCTTAGCTCAGCCTCTGCTTCTGTTAATTTGGCTGCTGCAGCAAGCAACTCAGCAGATGGCATTTCGGGACCAATCACTCTAAAAAGACTAAAATTAGTGACGCAAGATTGGAAATATGACAAATTGAAAGCTAAGGTATCAGATCATCAAATGACGGCATAAGCAACTAAGGACCCAATTGGTTGTGTAAACTGCCTAATAGAAAGGAATATGTATCCATATCTATGTGTGCACGCTCTACTGTAAATGAAGATTGCTCTACCCCTACCATTCCACTCCTTTAAAAAATCTTCAACTAACTTTTAGTAATTGTATATAGCGAAAGCAAAATCTTCTGATTGGAAATCATCAAATTACGAACAAGGGGATAAAGAGAAGTAGAGTTTTTTTCCAGAAGCTAGCAATTTGATAAACAATTAATGAACTTGACTAATTGTGAAAAATGGAGAAGGAGAGGAGGAGGAGGAGAAGAGATGCCTGATTACCTCCTTCTAGGAGCAGGCAAATCTTCTTTCAGACCTGGACCAATTGGCAAAGATATACCAGCTTCCTCATTCTCTTGTGTACCTTCCCGGTCTGGAGGTACCAAATTCGTATCATCATCTTCTTGTTGTTGCCTCTGAGGTTCGACAATGGGGTGAATAATGGGTCCAACCACATCCAAAGTAGGGCAAACATTCGAAGGCAATAGAAAGACTAAATCACCATTCTCCTTGAGGTTTAATGATAAGAACAGCTTCCTAAGATGCTTCACCAAAGACCTCTCAGATAATCCGCTTATGTCAACAGCTTGTCCATTATCAATCATTTTCAAAAGCTACCAAAAAAAAAATCAATTCCAACAAGAATCAATTGAATGTTATAGTAGTTGATCATGAAATTAAACAATTACACAATCGTAAATATGATAAGTCAAGTTGACCGTGAAAGCTCAAGTTAAGACATTTCAAGGAAAACTTGAAATTGCCTGATTCTAGAACTACAAAATTCAATACAACTTTACATTGTGAAGAGATATAAGGTCTACACTTCATGCTTGTGCCTCTTATCAAAATAGTATTCTAAAACTTTATGCCTCTTATCAAAATTTTAAGTCCTCCAAACACTCCTTGAATTAGAATTGAATTACTTATATAAATGCACAAATTTACAATTAATTAACTGAAAGCAAACTTATTTTAAAATTAGGCAATTTAGGCAACCAAACCGGCCCAAATCACTTGATGCATAGCGAAAAGATGCAACTGATAATTTTTCTCTTACTTCTACGATTTCAAATTAGCAACAAATTGAAAATATACGCATGATTTATACAACTAATAGTACCTGTTCCAAATCAGCAGTTACTCCCGGGAACTCCTTCAATATATATCTGATCACATCCTCGGGGTTGTTCTTTAACCTCGACCGCTCCGAAGAGTCGCCGGACTCGTCTTCCGACTCCGAATCTGAATCCGAAACCCTTCTCTTTTCCCGCCGTGACTTTCGACTTCCATCTTTCTTATTATACTTTCTCTCCCTACCCCTCTTGTCTCTCTTCTTTCTCTCTCTCCTCGAACTCCCATCGCTGCTCGCGCGCCGCTCTTCCCGATGCCGCCGGCGGCTGCGTTTGCGCCGCTTGTGAGAGGATTTATCGACGTCATCGGAGCTCGACGGAGACGAAGAGGATGGAGATGAAGATGATGGGGATGTGTCGTCCAAGTATCTCTTTCTCTTCTTGATTTTACTTGAATGTTCCCCCATAGATTTGGCTCTGCAACAAATTGGGACCGAAATTTGGACGATTAACAGTTTCAATCTTTCAACGGCGGCCAGCGTTCACTCGGTTATATTCTCGTTCCGATTAACAGTTTCAATCTTTCACTATTCAGAGTTTGATGAGGTGCACTCAATTTAGATTTTTTTAAAAAAAAATTATAAATTTTTTAAAATTCGTGAATTTTTTAAAATTTATAAATTATTTTAGTAATTTATAAAAACATCAAAGGATGAATAATAAAAAAAATTATCACAATTTTAAAATAATAAGAAAATTATAAATCCGCTCCAAATTATTCGGACCATGTCTAAAAACTCAGAGGATTGTTTTTTATTTTTTTTGCCCTTTTTATTTGATTTTTATCTTTTGTCTAAAAAACTTAATAAAATGGGAGAAAAAATCAAAGGGGCGATTTCTCATAAGATGGCTAATTGAATAATTAAAATTTTGAAAGTAACAGTATCTAAAAAGAAAAAGAGGCTTTAAATAGAGTGAATGAAGTGGAAGGATTTAATAGATTACAGTGGCAAGAAGAAAAAAATGCCTAGAATTTAGGAGAAAAATAAAAAAGAAATCAATGTGAAATCTTTCGCTTTAAGAGAAGATTTGTCGGTGAATTTGTTATTAATAAAACTACTTTCAAATCTATCATTTTATAAAATCATTCAAAGTTTATTGAGTTTTGAATACTATAAGATTTTAAAAGAATATTTTTAATCCTAATTGAATACCACAAGATTTTAAAAGATTTTTTTAAATCATAATTGAATACTGTAAGATTTTTTTAGATTTAAGTAATTTTAAAGTGTTTGTTGCAAAAAAAAAATTAAGTTCCAACTTAGTTTTCTCTACTTAAAACTTGAAATTTTCATCTAAAGTTTTAAGTGGTAAATTCCCCGCTTAAAACTGAAAACTTGATTTTAAAAAGTGTAAAATACATATTTCGCCTTATTACATTTAAATAAATTACTTTACTGTCTATCAACCCTTTAACTATACTTTTAACTCTTTAGGGCAAAATTGTCATACTAAAAAAAATTTAGTTTTCAAATGTATTATATTTAAACAAACAATATTTTTTCAGATATAGTTTTTTCGGTTTCAGTTTTCAGTTTTGTTATCAAATGCCACCTTAGTACCATTCTCAGAATACTCTTTACCACTCCCACTCTAATGGGCTTATAATTATATAATTATGGTGTTACTATTAATCATTAATTACTAATTATGTTAAACATAAAAAAATTATATTAGATACACTCAAACTCCTTACATTCTCCTGCATCACCCAACGATCCACCCTCGCTTCGCATCAATGCATTTCTCAACAACTGTTACTCTTCCCCAAAATCGTCCTCCGAGAGCAACTCCTTATCTTCTTTGCCAAAAATATCAATAACTTTTCATCTTCTTCCCAAAAAATCAAGTAAGAACCCTAAATATAAAATTTGATTGAACCTTAAGAACTATATCATTCATTAGAACTTTATTATGTAATTTCAGTCCTAAGAACTATATTATTCATTATAACCCTAATCGTGCTAATATCAAATCCATGAATTGGAGCAATAGGTTAAGAATTTGCAACATAACATATGAAACTGTACTTAGTCCCCTGTAATCGAGTTTGATAAATGTATCTTAGTGGATAAGGGACAAACGTGTGCTAATTTGATCCAATTTGAGTCTAGCCCTCACTCAGTTAATCACAACCAAATGTGGTTCACAATTTTCAGTTAGTAGCAGACGAGTATGTATACATACACTTGACTACAGGGTGCTAAGTATGGATTGTTTTATGAATGAAGGTTCCTTTCTCAATTATCACCAAGCTTAGTTGCCTATAACTCGCTTGCTATAAAGTGAGTGTGGGGTGAAATGTTCATTTGATATAAAGCAATTATGTTAAAACTTCTCATTTGATATAGACTTAGTATATGCAGGATTTTTTTTTCTCCTTAATATAAATTATACAAAACAGAGCACTACAAAAACAAGGTAAAATCAAGTAAAATATGTGACAAACCAAACCTTAAATATATTTCATTTACATAATTAAACATGATTAGTATGCATCATACATCATTGCATTTAGTGGGTGTTTAATGCTAAGTGTAAATATATTTGAATTGAAGAGTTGTATTCATGATTTATGTGTGCATTTCATATGTTAAATGTTATGTACAAGTTGTAGTACAATCTTAAATTTCATATGAGAAAGTATGAGGTACTTACATGTGCATAGAAGTAAAAGAAATGGAGTGAAACTTGAAAACAAAGTGCTAGTGGTGCTTATGTCTAAATTTACAAGCATGAGCTAGGTGTCTTATTATCTTTCATTTTCATTTAAGTATGACAAGGTAAATTGAGGTGCTTGGCTCAGCAATAATAGATATTTTATACTATTTTCTTCCCAAAATTCTAATTATTTACCAAAAATAAAGAAAATAGAGAGGAAAAGAGGTGGAAAAAGAAAAGAGAAGAGAAAATTAAAGAAAAATCATAGAAAATCAAGAATTGGTTAGTAAATAATGTTGTTTATGTTTTCTTCATTTATTTTACATGCTTTTATGATTTACATGTTGAAAAGTTGGATTAGAAGAGAAGAACATACATGTATGGGTGTGTTCTTGGTGTATATGTGTGTGTTCTTGGTGTATTTGAGGGTTTTCATGGCGAAGTTAATTCAATCAGATTTATGTCGATTTTAATCAGTGGAAAAGATATTATATATGCTAGAAAATAGTTAAATGATGTTGGTTTAAAGTTATAAGGGTTATATGTTTGATTTGTATCAAAAAAGAGTTGAAGTTCTTAAACTTGCTTTTAGTAGACAGCTTTACGCACCTGTCTTATAATTTGTATAACTCTTTGTATAGAACTCCAAATTGCAAACCGTCAATTAGGTTTAAAATTAGACACATTAAGCTTTCTAGAAATGTATGACTCATAACCTAGTTCATAGACAATTGGTACAGTTTAATCACCAAAGTTGACCCGTTTCCACAGTTGCATAACCTGGACAGCATATTTTTGTTGTACTATGTTTTGCATATCTCTTACTTTAGCCGTTGGATTAAGCTGAAATTTTGTGAATTTGTTCATATACATGTTGTAAAATTTTTACATAAATTTAGGGATGATCAAACCATGGGAAGACCCCTGTTTTAGCTCTCTATTGAGACTGCACATAGTTGGAATGGATAAAATGCATTGTGAATGAAATTGTGCATATGTATTATTCATTGTGCCCATTGTACATATATAAATGTATATATTAAGGTGAGATTGGATTACTAATCGGTTTGGATTGATAGGTGAATAAGCTACTACTTCTACGGCATAACGGAATTAGATTTTCATGTTTGATTAGTGTGAACTTTTGAGGTGAGTGTACTACCTCACGTGAATTATATTTATATATGTATATGGAGTTATCTATATAATAAGCTCCAAAGGTTTTTGAATCCAAAAAATATGTCTCTCTTATAAAAAATGTGTGGCTCTTAATTGATAAAAAAAATGAATGGCCAAGATGAAAGGAGATGGTAAAATTTTCCTACTTCTCTCTCCTACTTTACTCAAAAAATACTCACTCTCAATATATTATCTCACTAAACTTTCTCTCACTATACCCCTTCACTTTCACTTTCACTCTTATGAGCTCTTTCTCTTTCTCTCCTGGTGACATAGCACCGGAGCCGACATTCTCTCACTATACCCCTTCACTTTCACTTTCACTTTCACTCTCAGGAGCTCTTTCTCTTTCTTTCCTGGCGACATAGCACCGGAGCCGCCTTCGTCACCGCCGAACTGAAGGTATTTATCCCTTTTCTCTCTATATATCTCTTATCTCATTCTCTCTCTCTATATATTTTTCACTCACTTCACGATGCTTTTGCTTTCATGATGACATTGTCGTGCACACACTCTTTCATCGACTGATCGACCAGCACACACTCCGTCAAATCCCGTCTCTCTTTGGTACGTTGGACCCCATCTCTCCTCTATCTGTTCTTCTTGCTAATTTATTTTAGGGCTTTTTTGTGTATCCTTTCAATCTGATGTTTGGGTTTTGGCTTTTTATCCACTTTGTTGGTCTCATTTATACACCTATAGGCTTTGGCTATTAATTAATAAGAGGAAAAAATAAATTTGGCCCCGTATAGTTCACCAAAACATGTTTAGCCACTTTGTTGTACCTGCGCTGTCTTTTATCCTTTTTTCTTGGCTTTCTGGCATTTGGGGGTGATTAACCATGGGTATTTTAGTGCTTTTTAGGATTTTTGAATATAAAGGGTTTTTTATGTTTGGGTCTAGGTATGAATTTTAGAAAATAAGCAGCACAATACATATTTAGCCACTGTTGCACCTGCGCTTTCTTTTATCTTTTTTTCTTGGCTTTCTTACATTTAGGGGTGATTAATTATGGGTATTTTAATTTTTTTTAGGATTTTTGAATAGAAATGGTTTTTTTATGTTTGGGTCCAGGTATGAATTTTGGAAAATAAGATGCACAGTAATTTCAAACCAGGAAACTAGGTTGATGCATTAATGCACTTGGCAGCTGCGGTATCGCAATGCTACCTAGCTGTGGTAACACGCGAACTCCCCATGTGTGGCACACATCAACTTCTACTTTAAAACATATTATAAGTATAACTTATCTATTAATTAACTTTTTATCAAAAAATTGGTTGAATGTAACATATTTATAAGAAATTCTTTTTCGATATCCTAAATTAAGAAACCATTATGTATTTCGATGCCCAAATTAATATTTCATTTTTCGTTTCGTTCTATGCCGTGTTATCATGTCGATTTGAGCGCTAGATTTTTTTTAATTGGGAATAAAATTTTGAACTTTCATACATAACCTCTCACTATTTATATTTGCCACTCTCACTTTTAACACTCTTATTATACTTTCTCACAAGCTCTCTCGCTCTCTCAGATTGCCAGAGCCGCTGTCCGTCGTCACCGAACGTCGACCTTCAATAGGTATTTACCCCTTCTCTCTCATCCATCTCATTCTCTCTCTCTTTCCCGCACATCACATTGCTTTGGCTTTCATCAACTGATCGATCGACCAACATGATGATCAGTTTTCTTCCATTAATGTGTTCGTGTTGTTTTTAGGATTTTGAATATATGGATTTTCCAATTTTGCCTGTGGGAATGACTTTAGAACCCATAAATATATTAGAGCAAAAGACCCAAACCCTCACCCGATTAATTAATTATGCCATTTATCTTAACTCGAAAAGGACCCGTTGAGTAAGCAAGTTACACGACACAACCAGCCTTATCCGTTTAATAAACACGTTGTATTAAACAAGTAATGCGACACAACACAATTAATCTACTTTTGAGATATTATGCTATCTATTTCTCTGTGGCAATTAGTAACCGTTAAACCTTTGAAAACGAAAGAAAGCAAATGAACGCAAGAAATTAACTTTAAATCTAAACAATTATCCCCTTTATCTGCAAATGTACTAGAATAACAATGAAGTTTACTACTGTAAATTTTTGCAATCTTTGAAATCATCTGTATTCATCCCTTTGGTTTGTAAGCATCCCTTTTGTTTTACTATAGTTTAGAAAAAGTATTTTCTTTTCATAACCATCATCGTCTTTCCGTCTCTATACTTCTTTGTGTAAAAACGAAAAAAAATATAATAATTTCACACTTTTCTAAAAGGACTACAAAGAAAGGATTAGAATATCACACTTCTTTAAAAAACAAAATTAAGAATAGAAAGGATTAGAATATCTCTTATTTTTTTCTCCCCGCAGCAGCTTGCCCCTGATCACTTACAATATCTATCTTTCGACTAATTCTAGCTTTTAACTTATCTCAAGTTTTTTATAGTTTTAAGCGTTGTTTTTAGTGCTAATTATTAATATCTTAATTTGGGCATATTTCAGACCAATCATGTTGTTTTACAACTACAACAATTGCTGGAGACTAGCTTTCTTTCTGATAATCTTCTTTCTAAATCAATTAGTTTTTGTTTACAACAAATGTGTTGAAAAAAATTGTATTCACTTTGGTAGTTTTTTAGGGTAAGAATTACGAATCATAGATGCAAAAAATCCCTCTTTCTTCTTTTCGTTAGCGTAATTATGGATAAAGTTACATTCATTTCAATCTGTAAAAAATGTGTACTTTTTATTCTTTAATAGTGTTTGATTGCTTAATTTTGAGGCAATTATAGTTTGATAATACAAGTACAGATGCGTAATACTAGGAACTTTAATTCTTACCCTTCTTAATGGAAATTGAATTTTAGGTATGGTGGAAACAACTCAAAAGGCAAAAAATCTTAATTTGATAAGTAATATGTTGCAATATATTCCACATGGAAAGAAATTACAAATTTATGATCAAATACCTTTAGATGTATCCAACTGCCTAGGCTTTAAAATCTTACAATCCCGCGTTTATCTTAAATTAGATTGGATTTTTGACTTCGGTACTCAAGAGGCATCATACATTCTGGAGGATAATAACTTTGTATTTTTAATTTTCAAATGGGTGAATGGTGTTTATATTGATTTGATTAGATTTGTAACTCATTTCTATTGTATATGCTTCTTTCAGCTGGATAACGTGATTGAAGCCGAAAAACAGCTGCTAGGGACTTACTTCGTGAAAAGATGGCTTTGTTAGCATTGAAAAAGAAGGTACAAAAAGAATTACTAAAGAAGATTGATGCTTGGCTCATCAATATAGAACATAAAGTAAGTAGTTCTATCACAAAGGGTGAACTTGAACTGCAGTTCGAGGATAAATTATTGCATTGAATTTATTCTTTGGACCTATAGTTTGAACGGTTGGTTTGTGGATGTGGTTGTCTCTTTAGTTGAATTATCTGTTCTATTTTTGGAAAATTGAAAATAATGAGTTTAACATAAAAGCTGGGGAAAAAAGATGTGAAACCCTTATCAATTATGGAAATTATTAATTTTTTTAGTCTCTGAAAGCTTTCCTTTTGTCCATCCGCTATAATTGTTTTACAGCAAAAGTTTGCATTCTCGAAATTATAATACATCTCTATATTTCATGCATTCTTTTTTTTCTTTTTCATTGAGTTGTATGTGGATATAATTGACTAAATCATAAATGATATTTATCACTTTCTTTTCGTTTTGTTAAATTTTTTTATTAATGATAAATGTGAGTAACTCTTTTTGATTTTAGCTTTTAATTTTTGCAGGTCATTAGCTAATGACGAAATTCTCCTTAGTTCCTTCGAGGCTTGTGCATTAGCAAGCTACTAATTGTTGTTATTTGCATACTGTGATTTGCTAATTAGTGATAATAGTGGGGGTATGTCCTCATAATTATGTGTATTTGTTGTTTGTACTTATAATTTCACTCACCTGAGATAGAAGGAACATTCTGAAAACATCATCTTTGAGGTTTTTTGGAAAATTAAGACTCCATCTAAATAATATTCAAACCATTCTTTGTTATTTTTTTCTTTTTTCTTTCCTGCTTACAGTTGATTATGGAATAGATTTGTGATTTAAGTTGAGATAAGAGGGGGAAAAAAGGCAATTATCCTAAAAATATATGCTTTGAAGAGTGCCTTCATGAAGTATTATTTCTACCAAAGCTTTTCCTTATGGAATACTGTTTCAAATTTAAAATTTTAATTGAAAAGTGATTACTTTATTCCAGGTTCGTTTTTGAATTTGTTAAGCTTTACTCTTTTTTTTTTGTTTCCATTTATTCTAAATTATAAGAACTATAGATTATGTCTTAATCCATATGAGTGTCGCTTATTTATTATATGAAAAATTAATATACAAAATGTATCACTCTTCTAAAGAATATCTTCAATGATCTAGGGATTTTTCAATGATCTACTGAAGAAAATTATCTATACTTTTAAAGAATATTTTTCAAAATGTATCACTCTTTTAATGAATAGCTTGCTTTTATGTAGGGATTTTTCATTTATCTATTATAGAAATTTTGTAGCAATGGCAGTTTCATTCTCTTTGTTTGATTAATATATATACACATGTGAGCGTCTTTTGTGTTATTAAATTGATTTAAATATGAATTGTTAAGAATAAAATGTGGGTGTATTGTTAAATTATTCGAGAATTAGGTTACTTTAGGTTGTGCTTTAAAAATCCAAGCCTCAGTAACATTTTAATATCACAATATAAAGTCCCGACTCTCATGGATCGACATTAGAATATAAATTGTTTATGAAACCTTTTGAGTTTTTGTCATAATGCCTTTGGCATGAGCAATACCTAGTATGTATATAACTTATGAACGTCTTGGGTCTTGGGCTTTATAGGAGACTGTTGTATATAATGCCTTGGGGCTTAGGCTTTGTGGGAGACTGGTGTATTAATGCTTTTGGGTCTTTGGCTTTATAGGAGACTGGAGTATATATATAATGCCTTGGGCCTTAGGCTTTGTAGGAGGCTGTTGTTTATAATACCTTAAGTCTCGGGCTTTATGGGAGACGAATATGTATACTTTATTGCTCGGGTGTGTGAGTAATGTATTCACTAAGCTTTGTGCTTACGATATTTAATTTCCTTCGAGGTGGGAAAGAATGTTGTCCACTGCCAAGGTTTAGACGGTGTTTAAAAGATGTATAAATACTTTTGGAGTTGTATAAACTTTGTATATCTTGTATAAATATTGTAAAGGGTTATGTAACCTTAGTGTGTATTGTAAGTCGTTGGGAATTATATTTATATGTTGTGTCTTTTAATGATGATGGTTGTATAAACGACTTAGAATATGTATGTTTGTTATAAAATCAAAGTAATGTTTATTTCCAAATGTTTTTCTGCATCCGCAAGTTATTAGAGTTTTATATTTTTAAGTTATGATTATAAGCTATTATTAGTTCACCTCAACTGTGAGATTTGTATAGGGTCTTCGAGACATGTGTGACAGAATAAATCCAAAATGAATATATATTGTTGCTATGAAATGAATGTTGTCTTAAAACATATATCACTACTCAAGAATGTTTATTTCGCTTGTCCGAAATATGAATAAGAAGAATATCTAATGTATGCAAGTATGCAAAATTAGTTGTTTGTGAAGTTCTAAAGATATATTTTTTTCCATATGCACCGTCACTTGACTGATGTAATAAACCAAAAAATTAAACCAAATACGTCAATTAACATTATAAAAACACAAACACAAGTGCCATTATATGAACATAAACATATTAAACACAGGTAAGAAGTGCAAATTAATATTAAAAACAACATTCAAGTACCAGGAATCCGTTAATAACATGTCAACAAATAAAAAAAATACTATTAAACCATTGTGGAGCTTGTAGAGCTTGTGGAGTTTGCAGAGCCTGTGAAGCTTGTGCAAATTTTGGAACTTTGGGAGCTTCACAAGAGTTGGCAACCATTTTGACAATATTTGTTTTAATGTTTTTAGAGATGCCGCCCGAGAAGGCCATCTTTAATATCTCTACATAGTTTAGTTCCACGTCCAATCTAAACTCTAGTGTTGGTTGTATCATTTTTCCAATATGCTGCTACAAGAAGAATCAAAGTAGACTTAAAATACTCTTCAACATCCAACAAAAAAGGGGGGAAAAAAAGGAGTTGTTTGTGAGACAACCTAGTATTCGGATGGGAGCTCCTCTACATGCTAGGCAATGGAAACAATTTCTTGTCGTGCAATAATTTGTTTCTTCGATGTTGATAATTGGCTATTTTTCTTCTTGGTCGACATCTGTATTAAGGAAATAAGTCAAACACAATTACTTGGTTCTGTTATGAGTTGATGTTATGATAAACTATATTATTAATAATTTATGTTTAACATACACTTTCTCTATCAAATTAGGACACTACTTATAGTATACACAAATATTTTCATAACCATGCAAAAAAAATTATACATTAAAGGTAAGAAAAGAAAAAAAAATTACCTAACAGTTTGTATGCACATAGTCGGCTATGATTGAGCGAGTATAGGCATACGCACTCATCTCATGAGCACCGATTGAGGGTTATACTTGAAATTTTGAAATTGCATATACTTAGCTATGATCAGACGAGTATGTGCACACACACTTGGTTGTGGGATGTCGAGTTTAATTGCATACCAAATAGTCTGAAATTCATAATTTATGGTTTAAATTTAAAGGTTATTCTATAGTAATATTCAAAATAAACTTTTTTGGGTTTAGATGACAACATTCACATATAAATTTAGGGCTTACTTGAAAAGATGAAGAAAATGATGAAGCTAATGCTGCGTTTGAAGATGAATTAAAGTTAATGCATTTGAAATTTGGGGGTCTGGCGAGGGAATGAGAGAGATGATTTACGCTTTGAGAGAGAAGGGTGAAAATGATGATTTATGTTTGGAGGGGGGAAAGGGAGTTAGAATTTTTCTTAAAGCTAAGAGTTAAGGTTTCATTAATAATTAAGTATTAGATATAATATATTTAAATGGGAGTAGTTATAAGTATAAAATGAGTATATGAGAGTGGGAGTGTTATCAAGTGATATTGGGTTGCATATAACACCACTTTTTTTTGTTTTATTAATATTATATATTATTTAAAATAATATTTATAGTGAAAAATTGTTTTAGGGTTGATTCTTGATTAATTCACTGATCTCCAATTTTCACCTCATCAATCATGGACTGGTTAGCAATTTTTAAAACAGTTATGATGGGACTGACCGTAGGTCCTAATTACTACAATTAACACTAATCAGTACTTAAGCTATTAACAAACAAAAGCTATTACAAATAACATTAAGAATAAGCAAAACCATAAATATCCAAAATGTTGTTGGAAAATGGTCTATACAATACAAAAGCCAACCTTTCAAGCAACAAAATATCTTAATATATATATATATATATATACACATTTAACAAAGGAGGAAAAAATTGGAAGCCTTGACAAAACATCAATATGAGTTTAAACTTTGATTTTTGGGCCAAAAATAGAATTTGGCTGCGCAGTTATCCTACCTATTATACTGATTATGGAAAAATTTAACAATTGAAGGAGCATCAAAAACTAGAAGTTACAAGTCTTAATTTTATATTTTTCATTACACAAAAAATGGGAATTTGCAACGCTGAATAAGCAACAATTTAACCGTGATAAATTGTTTTTTTTACTATTTGTCACAATTATCGACTGTGATGAATTTATCTCGGCCATTTTAACATTTATCACGGTCATTTTTTTGTGATTGCTAGTAGTATGTCGTTTGGCTTATTTTCTATCGGGCTCTTATCTAACCCTAACTCGCACTCTCATCACACTCGTTCTTTCTCCTGAGTTGCCGCCCCACACAATTCTCTTGCCACCATTCTCTGCACTTTCTCTCACCAACCCACAACCATCGCCTATCTTACTATAAGTAAATTTATATTTCTTTATTTATATTTCTAGATTTGATATATATATATATATTATATTTCTAGATCTGATATATTTCATTTTTATGAATGCTCTGCATTTTTATGTGTGAACCTCTATTCATTTTTTTTAAATGTGTTTGCAATCTCTTTATAATTAAACCCATAAAGTGTTTTGGGGAATATTCTATGTTGGATAAAATTTCAATGCTATATGCTGTGCTGGGTAATATCAATGAATGTATGCTTTCAAGCACTTATGTTTTCATTAATGTAATGGTGTATATATATATATATATATCTAACTAAAGATAAGACAAAATTGTTTCCCAATTCACCAAAAAAGTACATATTCAAATCAGTAAAATGAGATTTTTTCTTTCCTTATAAGAATCAAAATCAAACATTTTTTTTTAGAAAAAATGTCTAAGTCTTTCCTTTCGATTACAAACAATAAAAATCCCCCAAATTCTCATGATGCGAGACCTGAAATTAGGATCTCCCGAGTAGGTGTATCCTTAACTAGAGTAGCTCACTTGCTCTAGAATGAAATCAAGCTTATATAACTTTAAACTAAACTAGATTAAAGAAAATATGATGAACATGATCTACTGAACCATCATTCTCATTAAAAAGAAAAGAATGGACACAGACATAAAAATTTGGGGCCCCTAAAAAGTTGAAAATTTTAAGGGCCCAGAGCAGTGGCCTGCTTTATTTGATCGATCCTTGCCCTATTTAATAACAATGGTGGGATTTAGGTATATGAATATTGGAGACAAGTTGAGGCCATGGAAAAGGAAGACTTGTGGAAACAACTTAGTAAGGATTTCATTATCGGTCCTTAGTGGAAAGATAATATTATGAGAAAGATCGGTAGTTAGCTAAAAAACTGGAGGAAGATGTTAAGATTCAAATACTTTGATGGCTCAGATAATAGGGGAATAAAGGCATTGGAAGACAAGGCTCCTAGTAAAGAGAGAATTCACATTCCTAATTGGAATGCATTCATTGAACACGAAGTAATGGAGGCTAAATTGCCACGAAGGGAGAAAAATAAAGCAAATGTCTTTAAAGATTGATGTTCATTGTCTTGGTAGAAAATTCTACGCTAAGAAGACTGGGGATATGGTACGTATGTAGGTTATCTTTAGTGTTAGCACATATGTCATTCAAACTTTTATTTAATTTTGCTTTTGGCACCATTGCAGAAAAGGAAGGATCCTAAAAAACACTCACTTGAATGGATTAACGTATATATCAAATCACGAAAGTAGCCTAAAATAGGCCAATTTCACTCCAATGTTGTTGAAGGAATTGTAAGTTGATTTTATAATATAACTCAAATCGTTAGTGCAACTTATAAGTTAAATACATTTATATAAAACTTTTAATCAACATGTTTTATAGCAAAAACTAAACATGTTGATAAACGGCCAAGACTCGGAAAAGTAGACATCTTTGGATAATGATGCTTGACATATAATTTTTGGCAAGGACTAAAAGGGATGGACTCCTGTTGTAGGTCCAGTGTCAAAAAACAAAGTGAAAATTGTCACTTCTACTATGCTAGAAATGGAAACCTTGTAGAATAATGTGATGAATGAAATTTCAAAAAAATTCAATGAAGTGAGCTCAAATGTTCAACGTATCTTGAAAGCGATTTCTTCATCGATTCAAATGTTTTTGCCTCCACAATTTTCTCTAAGTTACGTACCGGCAGTGTAACCATCGGGGTTCTCTCCAAAATGGATAGCCAAAATTGTAAATTAGGGTCATTGCACCCACATGTATACCAAGGAACTTCTTATTATATTATCGATGTGAAATATTTTGGGTCGTTACAATCTCCCCTAGTTAAATCCTTGACGTCTGCTCATCAGGTCGGGGTCACACACAAATAACTTCGGCTCTTACTAACTACATCTAGCAATTCTGGCTCGCTGTCAATCGCACAAACACGGCCCACAATATCCTCACATTAACATCTCTAATACCATATGTAACTGTTCGAGTTCTCCCCCAAAATGGCTAACCCAAGTTGAAAATTATGCTCATTGTACCCACATATATACTACGGAACTTTTCATTACACTGCCAATGTGAGATATTTTAGGTCGGTATATTCAACAAGGTCCTTACAAACTCAAAGTCCTTCCCCTTCAGTTTTAGTTGTAATGTTTATGGTTTGGATATGTTAAACTTGTAGTTTATCGTTTAGACATTATTTTAAACAACTTTTGATAGTTGTGTTTATATTAGTTAACTCTAAAATTGTATTTGGTTATTGATGTTGGTGGATTGTTAGCATTATTAAATGTGATTGAATATTGATGTGAAAATACACTGTTTCATATTTACATTTAAATAGGGAAAAAATATAGTTTATAGATTTTTAAAATAATTTTTTTTAATTTGATTTAAAAATTGTCACTGACTTTGACTGTGACAAAGGTTGTGAATACAAAAATAATTTTTATGACCAATGACGTGACAATTAATCTATGACAAAAGTGAGCAATATATGTTTTACACTTGTTACGGTCATGAACCGTAGCAATGTCTACTCTGTCATGGTTAATGACAACTAAGCATAAAGCTATCCTAAATTATTACCCAAACAGTACCAATCTCACGTGTCATTTTGGATAAGGCAACGCATTTCCCTTTTTAGAAAAGCCCATGATTAAGCCTTATCTTTTATAGTAAAAAGTGTGTTGATACACTAACATCTGACTTTTTTTTCAAAAAAAAAAAATGGTGTTGTTCTCAATCTTTATTAGGTAGATGGGATATTTTTTAACTTAATTTAGGAAATGGTGCTAGATTAAAATCGTCAGAGTGACTCATGTTTTTAAGTTAAAACATTATATCAATTGACAATTTTTCATATTTCTAAAATCTGGGAAGTTTAAAATCGTGAGATGAACTCATATTTTTAATCTTAAAATGTGATTGAAACTCGGGTACAATTTTAAGCTTAAAAATGTGAGTACATCTCACGGTCTTAAGTTTCTCAAATTATCCCCCCTAAATATCAACGAACTTATTCATATGTAAAATTTTAAAAAACCATAACCCCTCTTTTTACACCGTGTCCCTCTCCACGCTGTTGCTCTTCACTCGCCGTCGCTCCACTCTCAAGCTTCTCTATTCACTAATTGAGTCCTAAAACCACGCCTCTTTCATCTCCATCGCTATCAGATGTAGGATTTTTCATGCCTTAACCCCACACCTTTCTACTTTCCATCTCAAGCAAATCTCGTAAGTTCTCATTAATCTCTCTTTGCCAATGTTTTTTTTTATTTTCCTTTTTTAAGTGTAGGTTGTAAAAAATGGATTGTAGAAAATTCCATGAATAAAAAACTCCATGCTGCAATTAAGTGTAAGTTTAGGTTTAAGGGCAGTTTGTTTTGTGATTTTTCAAGTGTAAATGTATGTTTGCTAATGTGGTTCCCCGTTAAAATTAAAATATGCCATGTGAGTGGCTTAGAACTATGGGAGTCTCTCCCTCAGTTGCTATATTTTTGCCTTCTATCCATTTTTATAGTTTTATATAGAGAAAAAGAGCATAATTTGGTGGTTATATTCATAATCAAAATGAGAGAGAGAATAATCAGTAGTTAAAAAATAGGAATAATCTTGTTGCTCTGGAACATAAGCTCAAGGTTTGTGCTTTGAAAGCCTTATAAGGTTTGATAAGCTTAAAAATAGGCTAAGGACCTAAAACAAGTATGCTGCCTTGGAATCCTAGACCCCAGCCTTCAATTACTATTGTTTATGTTACTCACAAAATAATAACATGATTTCTTCTTCTTCTTTTTATCTTCTGATTTGGTTACTCACAAAATTTCTTCTTCTTCTTCTTCTTCTTATCTTCTGATTTGGTTACTCATAAAATTGAAATAATTGTTGATGGCAGTGTTCGTATTCCCCAACGAGTTTATTAAAAGTTTAACATAAAAAGAGAAATTGAGTTGACTCTAAAGATTAGGTTGAATTTATTCTAATAACAATATCATTTCCTTTTAAAACATATTAATTAAGTACTATATATAATATACTACTTGAACTTGAAAACTTGAACTTACCAGGGCAAAATCTTACCAGCTAGGATAGCACCATGGACTAATATCCATATTTACCATTTGAATTCCAAATATCAGAAGTCAAAGCAATTTTCCTCTTATAATTTAGAAATTATTTTTTCAAATATCTCTGTTAGGTTTTAAAATTAGCCATAACATCTATTTTACAAGTACATGATGAAAAAAATTTATATTGGGGTTGAAAAGCGCGTTGAATCATTCTTGTAAAATTATTTTTTCAACCATAGTAAAAGGTTGTCTGCTCTAACAATGTATCCCGTAAGTTCTTTGGGTGCATTTTTTTCATCATAACTCCACTTAGTTAAATTATTGTCACTGTCTTTATTTAATTGAAAATACTTATGACTATTCGTTTTATTTTTAATACTTTTTATACAAGTAGCATTATGACGTTTTAAAAAACTAATACCGAAAGATGACTTGCTGCTTAATTGTTTTGACATACAACTTTACTAAGGATGTGCAAAAACCGGACCGGCAAGGCCGACCGAACCTTAGGGTTTTTTTTTGTTTTTATATTTGTTACGAGTCGGTTTGGTCTAATTTTTGTGGACCAATTTGTTTGAGTCGGTCTTCGGTCTTATAGGTTAAAAAACTTTATAAAACTGAACCGAAACGAGTATTTACATATTTTTAGAATATATATAAATTTGCTGTGATATTATGATATTATTAATATATATGTTATTTATCATTCACCCCTTTAGATAACCAACACGTCACGATAACTTGCCCTTTTCTTTAATTTGAAAAACATCTAATAACCCTAAATCGTTCTTCCCTCAGTCCTCAATCCTCGCTTGTTCTTCTCTCTCCTCACTGTCGTCACTTGCTCGCTACCACTGCTTTCCCCTCTCCTCGGTTTATAGTTAACTTCTCTGTTACGTTCTTGTTTCTTTTCAACTTATTACACAGTTACATTAGGAAACTAGATACTAAACGGCTACACCTCCATGAACTTGCTTTCTATTTTGTGAACTAGCTTTTTTTTAGCAAGATTCCGTGAATGTTATGTACTTATTTGATATTTTTGCTATATATCCTATATCATCCATTGGTATAAAGTAATGAACTAGTTACTACATTTTAGTTAGTTTATTTTAATTATAAATTCTTCTTTTATATTTGTTGGTATATGACCATTGATGGTATAAATTAATGAACTAACTAGTTACTAGTTAGTATATTTTAATTATATTTTTTTCTTGTGTATTTGTTGGTATATGAACATTGATGGTATAAATTAATGAACTGTGAGACTTAGAGGGAAATAAAATTGAAATGAAAAATAGGGGTTTTGAAGGTTGGTGATTGGGCTTTCACTAGGATTTGTACCATGTAATAGTTTTATAAAGTAGTATGTAATTTTTGAAGGTGTGACTTTTCAACTTTTTTAGGCAGTATTGCAGTAGTATACTAGTATGTATTTTTTTCCCTTTCTTATATAATTAGTGTACCTAAACTAATTATACGTATCAATTGTTTTTTATGGATTTTTATAAAGTTAGAGTCATACTTTCTTATAATCAACGTACTTAAACTAATTATACATAACAACTATAGTAGTTTAATTTTTCTAGATATGGTTGTGAATGGATCAATAATTGCAGATTCTAAGTCTGTAGAAGCAACAAAACAAGGCCCAAGTCAATTAGAAAAACCTGCATCTCCACCCAAGCAAAAGCAAAAGGTTAAAAATACTAAATGAAAGTTTGCTGCATGGGAACATTTTACCATAGTTGAGGGTGGTGAACATAGGGTTTATTGCAATTATTGTGGGGTTACATATGCATATGATTCAAAAAAGAATGGCACCTAAAATATGTTAAATCACACACCTCATTGTAAGAAGTATCCATATAAAATGGAAGATAAGAAACAAAAACAATTATGTTTTAAATCGAAAAAAGAGGGTGGTACGAATCTTATGACAATTAGTTTTAGTGTAGAAGTATGTCGAGTAGCTCTTGCTAAAATGATAATAATAGATGAGTTGCCATTTAAGTTTGTTGAGAATGAAGGATTTAAGCTTTTTATAGGCGTTGCACAACCAAGGTTAATACCCCGTCTTATACCATCGTTGCACGTGATTGTTTGAAGCTTTATTTGGAAGAGAAAAAAAGATTAAAGAGTTTCATCAAAGGTAGAAGGATTTGCCTTATTACGAACACATGGACTTAATAAAATATATGTGTCTCACAGCCCACTTTATTAATGATGAAAGGAGGTTGCATAATTTTTTTTTTAACTTTTGTCAAGTTCAAAGTCACAAGGTAAAGTGTTTGAAAAAGTTATTGAAACATATTTGCTTGAATAGGGGGTAAATTGCATTTTCACTATCACAGTAGATAATGCAAGTTCCATAATGGTAACATTAATTACTTGAAAGGACGAACTAAAAATTGGAAGTGTACCATTTTGGAACAATATTATGTCCATGCTAGGTGTTGTGCTCACATTTTAAATCTCATTGTTGGTGAAGGTTTGAATGAATTAGATGACTCAATTGTTAGAATGCGTAATGTGGTGAAATATGTGAAATCATCTCCTGCTAGATTTACAACTTTTAAGAAGTGTGTTGAAAAAGAAAAAATCGAGAGTAAAAGTTTGTTATGTCTAGATGTTAGAACTATATGGAACTCTACTTATATGATGTTAGACACGGTGGGAAAGTTTGAAAAGACTTTTGATATAAAGGAGAAAGATGGCCCGAATTATCTTCTTTACTTTAGAAAAGAATAAGGGGAAAAGGAATGTGGGGCCTCCCACAAGTGATGATTGGAAAGAAGTTGAAACTTTAGTAAAGTTTTTTAAAAAATTTGCAATGCTACTTTGCGGTTTTTGGGATCTTTGTATGTTACTTTGAATTCTTTTTTTAATGAGCTTACGTTGATTCATAGCAAGTTCATTAATTTGAGAAAATATAGTAATTACATGGTATCTTCAATGGCGAAAAGTAAATTGAAGAAATAAATACAAGCATATAATTTGCACGATGCGCAAGGTTTTAATTTTTTATCATCAAAAGATTAATTGTGAAAAATGTAGTACACAAAATATTTTAATTATGAATAATCATAAAAAATATTCAAATGAATAGAAATTTCATAAGCACAAAAAACTAATGTTGTCTTTGAGGAATTATATATATAACATATACATATATATATATAGGTAATGTTCCACTTACATTAGGTGAAAAAGAAAAAAAAATTACACCCGTCAATAACTTTTGTAAACTTCATAATTCATCAATATTCCGTATATTAGATTAGATAATTATTATATTAAAACATTTTTTTTTCACATTTTGTGAACAATCATATATTTGAACTTTTGAAGAGCCATTTCTTTTAAACATATGACTTAAATGCTTTTATCAAAAGTGGGAAAAATAATGATAAAGAATATAATTAATAGTTTTAAATATACATTTATGACCACTAATTAAATAAATTAGGGAAGAACACACGCAATTCAAAGGGCAAAGAATAGGTTAAAGGTTATATGGGGAGAAATAGTAGGCAATTAAGAAAAAATAAATGAGTAGATGTAATAAATAATGGGACATGTGGCATGCTCTCATTGAAAGGGAGCATTTTACTTATATTTTATTTTATTTTATTTTATATGATTGGAACATTGAGAAAGTTAACTTGTTATTTGTTGCGGTTGTTCTTGATCCTAGATACAAATTAGCGTATGTTACCTTTTGATTTGGTCATTTATATGAAAATAATTTTGCAAAGGAGGTGGTTAAAAGGGTGAAATATGCCATAGTTCGTTTGTATAAGTGGTATGATGATAATAAGCCTATTAGTTCACCAAAAATGTGAATGAACCACAAAAAGTTGGGTTGATAGATGATGATGACGAGGAAGAAAGGTTTGCCTTTTAACGTCTTAATTCAATAGGCATTTGGAGTCAGAGGATGATATAGGGGCTAAATTGGAGGTTGATAGGTTATTGTTGGAAAGTTGTGAGGTTGAAGACAATAATTTTGATCTTCTAGGTTGGTGGAAAAACAATGCTACTAAGTATCAAATTCTTTCTTGTGTAGCACGAGATGTATTTGCGATTCCCATATCGACCGTAGCTTCTGAGTCGACTTTTAGTACTAGAAGTCGTGTTGTTGACCCATTTCGTAGTTCATTGTTGCCTAATACAGTAGAAGTCCTCATTTGTGCTCAAAATTGGATTCGTTCTTCATCAACCTCAGTTAGTCTTCGGGATGCTATCAAATAAATGGAACAACTTGAAAAACTTGATTCGGGTAATATTTTATTTAATTTATTTTTGTTACACTAAAATCCTTTTATTTTCTCATTACTTTTTGTGATAATTTATAATAATATTTGATTTTTATTTATATCTTTTTAGAAATATTGGGATTGACACTTGAGAAAAGGTAGATGGTTCTTGATAAGGAAGAGCAAAGAGTTAAAGACTTGCTTGAATGGAGAATATGAATCTACTAAACTATTGTTCCATTTTAATATTAATTTATATTTTTAAGTTTGAAACTTGTCACTCTCATGGTTAGTTTTTTGGAAGTAGTTTGAAATTATTAAGTATGGATATGTTATTTGAGATTTGAAGTATTAGGTATGATTCTATGAAGAATTGAAGAAAGCCAGCCATTGCCATTGTTGTTAATTTGTTAAGATGTGTATTAATTTTTTTTTTTGGCAGAAGTTAGCCATCTTTTTTGTTAAGACATTTTTAGTTTTAGTTGCCAATTTATAAAATATTAGCATCATGAACATGAAGGCCATTATATAAAATAACTATTGAATGTTGGCTTCTTTTTTGTTATTTACAAAATGTTGTTATTTTGAATCCACAACAGGCCCAACCTCATTTTACAATATGCCCATATATGAGGCTCAGACCGATGAACCGACTGAAACTGACCCAATAAACACATATTTGGTCTGGTCCGAAAAAATAAAAGGACTGAAGTAGTTGGTCAGGTCCAAAAAATAGGTCAATGGGTCGGTCAATCGACCCGTGATCACCCCTAAGCTTAACGATCAATTTTTTTACCCTAGCATCAAAAATATTTATTACATCAAAACAATTCCAAATATTTGATTTTTTGTTTGATTTAGAACTAACATCAATTAATGATGTAGCAGTAGTTGATGATAAAAATGGTTATGATTGTGAAGTATAATTACTATTAACATTTGAAAAATGTGCATTAACAGTTAAATTATTTCCAATTTCTATGCCTTCTAATATATTATATTCATAAATTTCTTTAATAGTAAAAGGTTAACCCAAATGATTCATATTTTTTATAATAATTTTACAAATTAAAAAAATAAATTTACTATAAAGAAAATTAAATTATAAAGAAGTTACCCAATTAAAAATGATATGATGAGAGGACCTGCCGAGATCAAATAGCAAGAGCAAAGAGCAATTCAAGAAATCAAGAGAGTAAATATATTTTCTATATAGAGAGTGATATTTTTGAAAGATAAGAATCTGATGTATAAATTATTAATCTATGTATAAATATAGAAATAAAAAAATATATACGTTACAAAGTATAAATTTTAGCAGGTGTACTAGTGTACTTTATTCACTCCATTGGCATTTGGTAGGGGTCGATCACAGTCTCACACTATTAGGCATTATTACATTTAGGCCTCGTTTGATTTGGGTATTAAAAAATAGGATATGATTATTAGTACCACTTTTTTTACAATACTTTGTTTGATTCGTACAAATGTGCTAAGATTACTAATACCAGTACTAATTTAATACCACTCTTTGTGCTATAATTTAATACTAAGGGAGATGTGGTATTGTTTATCCTGTATTAAGAAAAATGAACCATATATTTTCAAAAATGCCATTACTACTATAATATTTTCAAAAATGCCACTACGACTACTATATTATTATTATTACTTTAATTTATTTAAAAATAACAATTTTTTTTAAAACTTTTTTTTAAAATATTTTTATTTTGTTAGTCCAAAATATAATTCCGTATACGAGTCACAGAACCAAACATGATATTAACATTAGTATGAGATATCCCAATATTAATATTATTTTAATAGTTAATTACGGGCTTCGGGCTAGGTTCACTGGTGGGCCTAAAAAGTCTGAGGCCGAACCGGCCCACGAGCAGGCCTAAAAATAAAATCTGACCTGTGTAAGATCCATTGGAGTATACAACGTGTGTACATATATACATATATTAGGGATGAATCAAATACACCGGGGATGTATATTTTTGGATATATGCATAACTGATTAAAGGATACACGGTTGCAGATTCAAAGGTGTTGTTTGCAGAAGAAACGGAGTGGAAACTTTGAGGCCAAACAAGCTTAACTTTGAAAAATTAACTAAAAATCAATTTGTTTTACGAATGACGAGTACCACTAGGGGTGGCATTTTCTAACCGCGGACCGAAAACCGACCGAAAACCGACCGAACCGAAAACGCTAGGTCGGTTTACCGACCGACCGTGTGATATCGGTTACCGCTATATCGGTTACCGAATAGCAGCGGTTGCGGAAGCGGTTTATAAGTATCGTAATGTCGGTAATAACCGACCGACCGAACAGTTTATAAATATATGTATTTTTACATTTTATGTCAAAATTTATATTTATTTATAACTTGAAGGTTTAAAATTGTAAATATGCAAAGTCTTATTTTTCCATTACTTGATTTACTTCACAGTTCACACAGCAGTAGCCAGTAGCCCACAATTTCTCTCGCTGTCACTTTCTTTCCCTCACTCCCTCACTCGTCTTTCCCTCACTCCCGCTTCTCCTACAACACAGCCGCACACCCGCACCTGCACTCGTGGACTCGGCACTACACCACGAGTCCACCGTCCCACAAGCCAGTAAGCCTTCCTACTCCCACTCGACACTACACCACCACGACTCTGAGTCTCCGACCATACCCTCTGCGGCTCTGCCCCTCTGGTATGCATTTTTAATTTTCAATTTTCTCTCCTTTCATTATTACATTATATGCCTAATGCCTTCTAGAATCTAAATTAATCTTTGATTTACTTGGACCTTTGGTGATTTATGAATTAGGGTTCAAATTTTAAATTTTAAAATAGATTTATAAATTAGGGCACAAATGCACAATATATACTAGATTTATAAATTAGTAAATGTGTAATTATGTTTGTGACTTTGTGTATATGTGTAATTGTGTTCAAACTTCAAACTAGGTTTATACTTTATATATTGATAATTTTATATGTATGTAACTATGTATCATACTATCATAGTATCATTTATCATTGTGAATTGTGATTGTATCATGTATTCATGTATGTGAGACTGAGACTGTGAGTTATGATTTCATTTATAATAGGTGAGGTGAACTATTTTTCAATTTCGTTTATAAATTACTAAATTAGTAGCTAATATATATATATATATATATGTTAATATATATATAATTAGTTGATTAGTTTATAATATGTATCAATGTATGTATGTGCTAAATGCTAATGGCTATTATTCAAATTCATTACTTGTTTGTTTGTGTTTATGTATATTCATTAGTTTATTATTTTGTAACAATTACATATATTTATATTTTTTATATATATTTCAATTTCAGGAATTAGGATGGATAGTTGCTCCGCTACCGGTAGTACTAGCACACTTACTCCTACTTTTCCTATTTCAAGTCCAAATGTAAATATTCCTCCTCCTCCTCCTCGTCCTCATGAAAATCAAAACGCACCCCAACCTTGTCCCGAAACAGAAAATAATGCCAATGATGAAGATATAGAATCTGATCATGGGATTGGAGGTGGGATTGAAGCATCGGGTATAACTAGTAAGCCGCGGGGTAGTAAAAGGAAAGCAAGTAATGTTTGGGCACATGTGACTAAGCAGGAATTTGTGGATGATTTTGGGGAGAAGGATTATATTGCTATTTGCAATATATGTAAACATGAAATGCCGGCTCATCCTAAAAGGAATGGAACAACCGGTATTAGAAATCACTTAGAGAAATGCGAGGGTAGTGGTCTTTATAAGCAATATGATCCAAGTCAAACAATGCTCACACAAGATAGTTTTGGGGGTTCGATGTCTAGTCATAAATTTGATCAAGATAGGCTTGACAATAAATGTGTCGAATGGGTAATTAGGGCCGAGCAACCTTTTAGGGCGGTTGAGCATCCAGCTTTTGTTGCCTTTATTAAGGATCTTCAACCTAGGTATATACTACCTTGTAGGAAGAAAGTTGCAAAAGGGGTTTGGCAGTTGTTTTTGACAGAGAAGGCAAAGATTTTAAATGTCATAGGCAGTTTAAGAGTAAGTATCACCACCGATACTTGGACCTCGATCCAAAATATCAACTACATGGTGGTGACTGCCCATTTCTTAGATAATGATTGGAATTTACATAAGAGGATCATTAATTTTAGCAAGATCACATCTCATAAGGGAGAAGACATAGGGAGGGTTCTTGATGGGTGTTTATGTGATTGGGGCATTCAAAAAGTCTTTAGTATTACCGTTGATAATGCTACTGCTAATGACAAAGCAATTGAATATATGAAGAGGAGGCTAAAGACTCGTGGTACTCTTTTGCTTGATGGCATCCACTTACATATGAGGTGTGCTTGCCACATCATTAATTTAGTTGTTAAGGATGGAATTAAGGACCTACTTCCATCAATAGAGGGCATACGGAATTGTGTGAGGTTTATCCACTCTTCCCCGGCTAGGTTGGATTTGTTTAGGTCGGTCGCTTCTTTGGAGAATATGGATAAGATGGCAACTATCCCCATGGATGTTGTTACTCGATGGAATGCAACATATGGGATGCTTACTAGTGCCTTTAAGTATAAAAATGTGTTTGCTAGGATGGCGGAAGAAAATGAACAATTTGAAGCGTACTTTGAAGAAATGGTGATTAGAGAAATTGATGGGAAGAAGATCCAAGCCACGAGGGAGGGTCCTCCGGTGGAAGAGGATTGGGTAAGAGCCGTAAGCTTTGCTCATTTTCTTAAGAAATTTTATGATGCCACTATTAAACTAAGTGCAACCAAGACTCCAACGTCAAATTTAATTTTATCGACGGTGTTGACTTTGCAAGTAGAAATTGAAAACAAAGTAAGGGATTTTTCAAATCCAATGTTGCAAAGTGTGGCTTATTCTATGAAGATGAAGTTTGATAAGTATTGGGGTTCAATTGATGATGCAAATCCAATTATCTTTATAGCCCAAGCACTTGATCCAAGGTACAAATTTGATATGATTGAGTTGGGTTTAGAAAAAATTGATGCGGGAGAAGCCAAAATTGAGCAAATCAAAGAGTTAATTAAACAACGGTTCAACGATTTGCTTAGGGCGTATAAGGAAGGAAATGTGGAGGAAAGGCAAAGTCCGGTGGTTGTGGATGATTCTAGTAGTTTACAAGGAGAGGAGGATGATGTAGAAGCAATGTGGAATTTACAAATTATGAATAAAAGAAAGGCGACACATCGAATGGAGATATCGAATGAAGTTGACAAATACTTGAACGATCCGTTTGAAAGCCCAAATAATGATGACTTCAATCTCTTAGAGTGGTGGAAAGTAAATAGTAGTAGATATCCAATTCTTTCTAAGATTGCTAAGGATGTGTTTGCTCTTCCTAGTTCTACCGTAGCTAGTGAAAATGCATTTAGCCTTGGTGGGAGAGTTGTTGATCCATTTAGGGCTTCCTTAACACCGAAAATGGTTGAAGCATTAGTGTGTTGTAGTGATTGGCTTAGAGGTGAAGAATTTAAATTCTACAAAGAGCCTACGGAAGAAGAAGTGGCATTCTACAAGGAACTTGAAGAAGTTGAAAATGGTAAGTACATTATTACTTATTTCAATAATAGTATTAATATATGTTATTTAATTCTTTCAAGTTTAATTTAAAATTTCATTTACTTAATTACTAATTACTAGTGTTTGTTTACATGTAGATGTGAGGGCCGAGCAAGTTGGAGTTGGACATTTAGGAAGTGGAAATCAAATGCCACCTCATTCGGCTCAAATTCAAGTACCATCTCAAGATCCTCCACCGGCTCTACGTCCCAATATTCCAAGACCAAGAGGTGGCCGAAAGAGTTCTCGAATCACAAGAGGGAGGGGTCGTAATTAGTTATTTAATTATGTGTTATAACTTTATAAGATAGTTAAAACTTGAAACTTTTGGAGTTTTTGGTTTGGTTTGGTTTGTTTGTTTTCATTTTTTGTTAGATACCTTTGCGCTCTTGCTAAGTTGCTAACTTGCTATTTACTTATTTAGTTTAGTAGTCTTTAGTATGAATGTATGATACTTTGATTTGGTTTGGTTTAGTTTGGTACTTTGGTTTGGTTTGGTTTTTATTATTATTTGGATTTTAGAAAGTGCAAAATATAAATGAAAAAAAAAACAGGTTGCAGTGTTGCACACTTGCACTGCTGCTGTGCTGAGTGATGCACTGATGCCTGTTGTGCTGCCTGCTGAGTGCTGCCTGCTGCCTGCTGTGCTGCCTGCTGAGTGTTGTGGCTGCTGCCTGCTGCTGCATGTGCTGAGTGCTGCCTGCTGCTGTGCTGTGTGCTGCCCTGCTGCTGTCTTGCACTGCTGCTGATTGCTGCTGTGTTGCACTGCTGCTGTGTGATGCCCTGTTGCTGTGTTGCACTGCTGCTGATTGCTGCTGTGTTGGCGTGTTGCACTGCTGTTGATTGCTGCTCATTGCTGATTAAAAATAGCTCTCATTTCCTTTTAAGTTTTAATTATAGATTATTAGATTATTAGATTTATATCTCTATTAGTTTATTGACTTTATTCTTTACATGTTTTGGTGTATTTTGGTTGGCATTTTTAGAGACTGTTGGTTTTGGACCTTTTGGTGAAGAATTATTTGTTAAAGGTTGAAATGAATGAAAATTATGCCTATTTTGAGAAGTGGAAGACTGGTCGGTTTTGTATGATGTAACCGACCGTACCGACCGATCTAGTCGGTAATACCGACATTCGGTAAACCGATATTCACGGTTCGGTTGCGGTTCTCAAATGTGTATAACCGATTCTATCGGTTCGGTTGTAAAACCGAATGTGTCGGTTCGGTTACCGAACCGTAGCCACCCCTAAGTACCACTATCTTCAAAACCACACACTACTCCCTGTATCCAAACCTATAAACCCATTACCACCCTTTATCGTTAGTCAAATATTAGTGTCACCATCTTTCACTATCTTAAAAGCCATTGATGGAAGTTTTTTTGGTTATAGGGGTTTAAGTGGAGATGAAGTAATTTGGTGAATTTATGAAATGGGTATTGTTTGAGATGGAGGCGAGATGCAAATGGAAAAAAGATGAATTATTGCCATTGATTAGTGACGCTATTGCTACTCACCAAATTTCTCTGTATCACTCCTTGTCTCTATAATACTCCTCAAGTACAATGCTTTAATTCCTTCCACCCCAATGGCCTCCCACCTTTAAATAATGTTAATTAGTATAATTATTATTAATAATCATTAATATAATATTAATAATAACCTCCCATAGTTAATCCTAGAAGAATAAATTAACAAAACAAAAAACCTTTCATTTCTTTTTTTTCATCATTTTTTCTTCCTCATCCTCTCCAACCTAATTGATTTTGTTCGTTTTTCTTTTTAATCAATCCCTATACTAATACATAAAGACCAAACCCTTTTTTCCACTTTGTCGCACACCTATCTCATCTCCCTCCTCAAAGAAACTCGGATCGTTCATTCCACCAACCAAACAAACAACCAACGAACTAGAGAGAGATGGGAGGAACTCGTATGAAGTTTCCTTCGGTTGAATTGAACCGAATTGAAGAAAAGGACTCGGTTCTAATGAACCGAATCCAAAAATTATTTTTCCCTGTTTTCTATCTTCCTCGGCTATTATCCACCTAATCTCTAAATTTTGCTCGGTGCAACACAATTGAATGTGACCGAATATGCTGGATTCATATGAATTAAGGTTAGCCAAGATAAACACTTGGCTTCATAAAACTGAGTGGATCAATCTATTTCGGCATTTCCAAACTGAGCAAACCTTTATCCCAAGAAGGTGTGTTATGCTGCAAAGAACCGATGAGTTACATTGTACTTGGTTACATGGGACCAAGTACAATTGAAAGCACCTTAATCAAGAAGTCGGTGTGTTCGTTCTTGCCAGAGCTTCTCTAATTATGCATTATAAATATGAGTAAGTAAAAAAAGACCATTTTATAAAGGGAATTACAAAAATGTAATAAATTGAAAGGGGGGAGGATCTTGAGAGGACCATTTATTTGGTCCTTAAATGCGGGCTAATCATTTTAAGGGGGTAAACGGATGAAATTTTTGATGAAACTTGGTGAAGATGATCTCCATGATTAGTAGGTCACCTCCACCAAATTTTACTGAAAAATTCAATCGGGAAGAGGGTTAATTAAAAATTGATATATATGCACTTTTTTGCCCGTTAAAATTTAAGATGTTTAGCTAACCCACCTCCCAATTGATTTTTTTGATAAAATTTGGTAGATATGATCTATCAATCAGGGAGATCATCTTTACCAAGTTTCATAAAAAAATTCATCCTTTTACTCCATTAAAATGATTGGTTCGTATTTAAGGACCAAATAAATGGTTCTCTTTAGACCCTTCCCCAATCGAAGGGTATTTTTATGGTTTCTTATTGAGACTTAGTTAATATTATCAATTTAATTATAAATATTTGCTTTGGATTCTAAATATTTGTTAAACATATGGGTTGTTAGCATAGTGAAAAGGGGGTGCGTTTCTTCACTCCATGTCTAGGTTCAAGTCAAGAAATCCTGTTTAATTTTCTCCTCTTCTATCATTGACTACCATATGTATATTTGTAACGCTTGTATAAAAAATAAAAATTCTAGGTTAGTTTGAAAGGTCAGAAAAATCACTCTCCACTCTTTATATGAATGAGTATGATTCAAATTATGTGAGCTATAATTTGATGAGAGAGTTAATTAATCTTATAGAAGATGACAATGGAAGTATAGTGAATTTAGAACATATGTAATTCTTCAAAGGAAGCGGCATAATAGTGATAAATGTAATGCGGAATATAAGCCAAAAAATCAATTCAATCTATATAGCTCAATTACAATGATTCAAATAATGTGAGCAAGAATTTGATGAGAGAGTTAATTAATCTTATAGAAGATGACAATGCAAATATAGTGAATTTAGAACATATGTAAAGCTTCAAAGAAAGCGGCAGAATAGTGATAAAAGTAATGCGAAATATAAGGAAAAAAATCAAATCACACTGCATAGCTCCGTTAGAATTTGTTAACAAAAATTAGAAAAATGAAGGTTACATACAAAATGACAACGTTAAAATTTGAGAGGCGAATGAAGTACAACAAGTGGACTTTAAACCCGTTATTAGTATTATCTCAACCTTTATCGCAAAAGAAAAACCCTAAAAATTCCACTCATCTTTTCTTCTACTTTCAAAACCCCTGTTGAAAATTCCACCATCCCAAAACCCTTGGTTTCTGCTTCCCGCGCGCGCACAATCAGAATTCCGAAGAAAGAAATTCTCAAGAAAGAAAGAAAGAAAGAAAGAAAGAGAGAGAAGGCAAATGTGAAATGCTTGAAAAAAGTGATGCATAAATTGTTGCGACTAGCGCCTTCTTCTTCTTTTTCTTCAGCTCCCCTTCTCTGCACTGCTTCTTCTAAATCACCCTCTCTCTCTCTAAAATTCACCCCCACAAGATTTCTCTCTCTAGGTTTTACCAACAAGCCAAGCTCAATTTTACATCCCACAATGCCCACGGCGACAGCTGTCGGCGGCTCCGCCTTCGCCGCCGCCACCAGAAACTCCACCACTCCGTTCTCTTCGATAAATAGTTGCCGTATATGCCGGTGCTCACTCGACCGTACTGCAGTTCCATTTAGGGCGTGGCTTGTGCTTAAGGAGAAACGGAGTGGGTCTCGTTCGGCCTTGTTTCATACGGTGGTTTCAGATAAGTGTTTTGCTGCGGCGGCTGCGGCCGAGGGTTCGAATAGTAATAATAATTCGGAACTTGGCGGCGGTGAAAGTGAAAAGGAGGTTTTGTCGGAGGAGAAGCCGGTGAGATTGCAGCAGAGGAGGCAGAGGAGTTTGATGACTGGTGGCGGTAATACTCCGGGGGTTGCGGTTCTAGGGAGCCCTGATTTGTTGACAATACCGGGAGTTGGGCCGAGGAATTTGAGGAAACTTGTTAATAATGGTATTCGGGGTGTTGCGGAGCTCAAACAAATCTACAAAGATAAGGTAGATTTCTTGTTCTTGAACCTGAAGTCTAAACACTGAATCTGAAGTTTAAAAACTGAATGCCGCATGTGAAATGTGCAAATAAAACTTAAATTTCAGCTTGAGTGCCTCTGAACCATTATTAAGATGTAACCCTCTGAATTATTTTACACAACAAACACTTCATTAGTTTTGTTCTATATACAAAACATTAGATTTCTCACTAATTCCTTTTTCTTTTCTTTTTTTCATTATGCCAAATGTTATACAAATTTTGTTCTGTTAGTACACTTTGTATTTTGGCTCTCAGTTGGGTTCTAATTTGCTTATGGGTGTATGTTGCTCTAATGTTATCAACCCCGGTATGGCAAATTTTGTTCTGTTTGAAAGTTTCAGACTAAGAGAGTGCACATAGATTGATAAATATCTCAGTCAGAGAGGATTGATAAATATCTCAGTCAGAGAGGGACAGAAAAAGGAGAGCTTGGAGTAAATTTTGTCAAAACAATTTACTAATAATTTATCTTGGTTCAAATTTAGAGTTACTTTCCTAATGAATTTGACTAAACTAAAGGTCTAAATATGTCCTCCTGAGCCTTATATTTTAACATTAGTATTTCATGCATGATGCATCCATATCGTATTTGTTTGATATTTCTCAAATCGCTGCACTGTTAGCACTTCATTGCTTCATAGGTCTGATGCAGACCTTATTTATTTTGCTCCTGCACATTATGTCAACTTGAGTTCTTTTTAGTCATTTCTAGTGTCTTGTGTGTGTTCTATTTGAATCATAAGTTGTTGCAATACAGTTAATTTTGGGAATCATGATTTCAAGTATTCCCTCCTTCCCAAATTAAGAGTTCACTATTCCTTTCTTAAACATAATCAACGTACAAAAATTGACGACACCAAAACAAGTTTTGTTCTAAACCTTTGATTGTGATAAAATTTGTACATTCTTAGAAAATTTGAAAGTCAAACATGGACTCTTAATTAGGGACGGAGGGAGATTGAGAAACAATTATATCATCGTTAATTGGAAGAAGTTGTATATCAACACTATTGTCTCTAATAATAATAAATCTGGCTGCCCTGCAGTTTTTCGGGAAGTCTAATCAAAAAATGGTTGAGTTTCTGCAAAGTTCAGTTGGAATCATACATAGAAACCACGCCGAGAGTATAACTGCTTTCATCAAAGAGAGCGTGGATGAAGACTCAAAGGATGATAATTCGAATTCCGATGTGAGGCCGTCCCAAAAGAAACGACTTACTTTCTGCGTAGAAGGAAATATTAGTGTTGGAAAGACAACTTTCCTGCAGAGAATAGCTAATGAAACACTTGAGCTAAGGGATCTCGTCGAGATTGTTCCGGAACCTATTGACAAGTGGCAGGATGTTGGACCGGACCACTTCAATATTTTAGATGCTTTTTATGCCGAACCCCAAAGGTATGCATACACCTTTCAAAACTATGTGTTTGTTACACGAGTGATGCAGGAGAAAGAATCGTCCGGTGGAATTAAGCCCCTCAGATTGATGGAGAGAAGTGTTTTCAGTGATAGGATGGTAAGTATCCCACTATTTATTGGGTTTAACTTCATACGAACTTTCTCACATTTCAGCTCATTCAAGTTGGAAGATTTCAACCTTTTAGGGAGTGTTTGATAAAAAAAAATGTTGGAAAATGATCAAAAACACTGCTAAATTTATGAGAAGTTGGGAGAAAGAGTTGAGCAATTTGGTAGTTGGTTTATGACATTTTTGGTCTTTTCACGGAATCCAATTCTTTGTGCGATGGTTAAGAAAAATCTTCTATGAAAAAAGAGAAGTAAAAAAATAGGGAACGTCTTACAAAATCGCTATTCTCTTTTTCCAATTTCTCGTAAATTTAGTAGTATTTTACTATTTTAAACTATTTTCCGACATTTTATCAAAATCAAAAGTTGGAAAATGATTGTTAAACTACCAAGCTTATGAGAAGTTGGGAAAAGAGATGAGCGATTTGGTGAGATGTTTTCCATCTTTTTCATGGAAATGTTTTTAACCATTGCCCAACAAATTGGATTCCATGAAAAACCCAGAAAAAGTAATGGAACATCTCACCACATGACCATCTCTTTTTACAAATTCTAACAAAAAATAGTAGTTTTTTTGAATGTTTCCCATTGTAACAGACCCTTATCGCCAGAAAAGGTTTGTGCAATAAATCGCAATTGGCAATTCTTTTACGATTTGACCATATCTGAAACAGATTGACTTCAACATTGCAGTTCTTTTTTCCATTTTGTCGAACCCATGAACCATGTGAGAGAAGCACCTGTTTTTTGAATGCTGACGCATTTGATCTCCTTAAAACTTGATAAAGGTCTTTGTGCGAGCTGTTCATGAAGCAAACTGGATGAACGAGATGGAGATCAGCATTTATGATTCATGGTTCGATCCCGTTGTTTCATCGTTGCCTGGTCTTATACCCGATGGTTTTATCTATCTACGAGCCACTCCTGATACATGCCACAAGCGAATGTTGTTAAGAAAGAGAGCAGAGGAAGGAGGAGTCAGCCTCGACTATCTGCGTGACTTGCATGAAAAGCACGAGAGCTGGCTTTTTCCATTCCAAAGTGGAAATCATGGGGTATTGTCTGTTAGTAAGCTTCCTTTTCACATGGACCGTTCTCTACATCCTGAAATAAGAGACCGTGTGTTTTATTTGGAGGGTGATCATATGCATTCTAGCATTCAAAAGGTACTTTTTGTTATACATTCTATTCTCTTTCCTTAAAATTTGAGGACATAAAATATATGGTTGACTTTTTATTTTTTATTTTTTTATGAGCAGGTTCCGGCTTTGGTTCTTGACTGCGAGCCCAACATTGATTTTAGCAAAGATATCGATGCAAAGCGGCAGTATGTTTGCTTTCCCTTATTGTTACTAGTTTGCCTTGCCTGTTTACTCTTTTTGCCATGATGTTTGATTACTCCTTTGGTCCAGCTTTTGAGGAATCCACTAATTTCGAACTAATCAATGGTTGAGAACATGACTTGTTTGGTCTCATGAAATTTGGTACAATGATTATGTCCTTAAAAGGAAATAGATTCTCAATTTGGGACATCCAGAAAAGGAATAGTGGACTCTTAGTTGTAATGGAGGGAGTATTTCCCAATAGGCCACTACATGATGGTGTGATGGTTTGCGTTTCAGAAAGTCACCGTCTCTCTTGATATTTACTAGTCAATGCCCATGCCAATGGCATGATTTCAGATTTGTTCAAACGTACTCTCGTCTACAACACTTATGTCGTGGCTAGGGTACACCTCTTATGTTTGTCCTTGCAGCACGCTTGGTATCAAATTTTGTATGGGCTATTAGATACAAGGGCTAGTTCCAATTAAACTCCAGGGATGACACCTTATATTACCATTTTAAATTAGGACACATCTTTTTGTCTTCCATTATCCAAAAAAAAAAACATAACCGCCACCCGTTGCTGGACCACCGCGATAGCTCTGGCTACCTCACCGGAGCTCCAGCTGTGTAACTGGACAGTGGTGGTTGGTGGGGGCAGTAGTAGTTGCTGAGGTGTAGCGACCACAATGGATGAGAAGGAAAGAAAAGTGTTTAACAAGGCTATAATTGAATTATTGACAATTGAAGAAAAGTATGATGGACATATATTTATAAAATGTTCTTACGAGTAAAACAAATTGAAATGAAAGCCCTCCATGTGTTACCTAGATGTTAGGTGTCCTTATAATAGAAAAAGATTTTGGGGGTGCCATTATAGTCAATTTTCTGATTTTTATAGTGCATATGAAAAATATATAGCACAACTGGTTAGCTACATGTATCTGTGCACTCCCTCAGTCCCAAATTGATTGTCCCACTTTGACTAGTACGCCGCAGGGAACCTGTTATCTGCAGTGTATATACTCACAAAATATGCTAATGATAGGTACTGCAGAAAAATCAAATATTGTTTGCTAAAGAAGCTCTTTGTAATTTCATGCGCGCATGATTAAAATGAGTTGCATCAAAATTAAAGTGTATAAATATAAAAGTATAAGGATTGCTCCACTGGCAATGGTGAATAGTGCCAAGGCTTGGTTGAGTAATGTAGTTCGCTCCTTATTCCGTCTAAGCTCTCATAGCATTCATTTTTCTTCCTTCTCTGCTGCACACCCATAACACGGCTTTCCCACTTGACAGCGTATGATAACTAGTATTGAAAGTTGGTCGCCTATCGATGCAAAGTACCCATTGCTGTTTAATCGAGTGGGTTAGCCTAGCGGTAAAGGTGTCCACGCGGATACAGGAGATCCCGGGTCCGAGTCATACTTTGTTATTTGTAGGAAATGGAAGAGACTTAGACATTTTATTTTTTTAAAAATAAAAATACCCATTGCTGTGCTACTTACATTCATGTATAGTATGATATATATATGGATATGGATCATTTTCATAGTCATCCTTATCCAAAAAGGTACTCTCCTTTTCCAAATTAAGGGTACTTTACTCATCAAAGCATAATCAATGTACCAAAACTCATGATAAAAAAACAAGTTTTGCACTAAATCATTAACTATGATGAAATTAGTGCTATCTTAAATTAGGGATGAACGGAGCATAAATTAAGAAGTCGGTCCCTTTCATAGCTGTACATGTCTCACGCATGAATTTCACTTTTCCGTGAAGGTATGCTCGCCAAGTTGCAGAGTTCTTTGAATTCGTGAAGAAGAAACAAGAAGTTCCTGCTTCAAAAGCTGATGGAGGAGCGGCCAAGGTTGGTGGCCAACAACCACAGGTGTTGCTACCCCATAAAGGAGGATTGTGGGTACCTAATCAAGGGAAGCCTTTCTCGGAATCGGCCCTTAATTCCTTGGATTTCAGGCGAGCCATGTCTTTCTTCTCTGGTTAGTACTGGCTTAACCTAGCTGACACGTTGAAAAGGTTTTTGGATTGAGCAATGCTGCACTTACTGGTTTCATCTACCTGTTATTTATACTAGATGCATTAGCTGGTTGTACTTTCTTAGAATGTACAACTCATTAATGCACCCGGTAAGAGCTCCTGTTTCCATGTAAATTCAAGAATGTTTTTAGTAGCCCTCTAGGTTGAACTCTTGGATGTGTAGAGTAGTAGTACGCCCCATGGAGCTCTGTGAATGTTTGGATTTGATTGCCCAACCCTTGTTTCTTCGTTGAATCCTTGTTTATTTGAAATGTAAAAAGTTGAAGTTGAATTGCTCACTATGTATGTGTGTAAGGCTTCGTTTGATAACAACATGGAAAATGAAAACAAACACACTTAATTTGTGTAAAAAGTTGGAAAATAAGTTGAGGCATGTGATCGTATGTTTATTTTTATGAGTAGATGTCTTCCATCCTTCATTATTTTTCGTGAATTTTTTTTCTTCCTCAACCCCCATTTCCAGGAAAAAGTCAAAATATAAGAAGACATTTCACAACATACCTCAACTTATTTTTCATCTTCTCACAAAAATTACTGTTTTTGTTATCATTTTTCATATTGTTATCAAACGAATTCTTAATGTACAAAATCTTACCTAAGTAAGCAAGTTTTGTCGTCAATAATTGTTTTGGTTGAAATTAGGGTATTTTCAGTTAGTTTTATTGTCAATAGTTGGTTTGGTTGAAATTAGGGTATTTTTGAAAAAATTGAAAGTTAAATTGGACTCTTTAATTTATGATGGGGGAGTACTAAATATTAATGTATAATTTTTTTTTGAAATAGTATAATTGTAGTTATAGCTTTTTAATTATCAAAAGAAAAAAAATAGTGAGTGCTTTTTATTTAATTTATTCAAAAAAAAATCAACCGAAATAAGTCAACGAACTTGGCCCAAAAGTTCCGGACGGAACCTAGCTATTTGAATTGGTTAATTGAATCCCTTCCCGCTTTAAATTTTGCACCTTTTATGAAAAGCACAAATCTTTCAATATAATTATTGGTAAAGATTTAAAAAATCTATGTACTTTACAGATATAATATATTAATTGATTATGTTCCGGGGTGAGTGGGTGACTGCCCCCCCCCCATATTTGTTAGCCGTTTTACACTTTTACTGGCTGCCAATTTGTTTAGTGCTAATATATTCATCGTTTTCTCTCTAAAAGAACGAACTTAAATTTCGCATCTAAATGTAACTTATAGTGGGGAATATGATTTTTCCTCTTAAACATTTCACGACGGAAAAACGTTATTTTAGTGTAATTAATATTAATATCATATATTTTTACTATACATCAAGCTATTTACTACAATAAATTGTTCAGATAGTGATGAAAATACAATTTTATCACCAAATATTTGTGACGAACACATATTTGTAAGTGATTATACTCCTTTAGTGACAGAATTTTGTATTTCATCACGTAATTTATATACCTCAGTGGATTGAAACATAAAATTTGTCATAAAAATTTCAGCATCCAAAATATTGGTGACAAAACCTAGAGTTTTATCGGTAAAGAATGTTTCCTAACGTGGCTAAAAATTAATTTTAGTGATGAAGAGACTTTTAGTGACGAAAACACCTTGTGAAAAAGAATTTGTTATTAAAAAATATGTTCTTCTATCACTACGTTGCCACTAAAATTGCGTCAATAAAAGTATTTTGTGAAATCTTTCGGTCACTAAAAGGTGTTTCTTAGTTGTGTCGCAAAATTTTAGTGATGCAGGGACTTTTAGTAACAAAAACATTTTGACAACTTTTTTTTGTCACAATGCTTTTAATGACACAATTTTAGTAACCACGTTGGCCCGTTTGATAACAATATAGAAAATATTAAAAAAAAACAACTAATTTGTGTGAAAAGTTGGAACATAATTAAGTTGAGGTATGTGGTTAAATATTCTCCATCTCATACTCATTTATATTCATTCTTCTTTATTTCTTGTGGCAGATTTTTCTTTCTCATCAAAGACATTTTTTTCCATTGCAAAAGATAAAAAGTAAGAGTTAATCTTATCAGATACCTTTATTAATTTTGCAATTTCTCACATAAATAAATTGTTTTTTTCTACTATTTTTCAGGTTTATATCAAACAGTGCCTTAATGATAAAAATCCATCACCGGGCCACAATTCAAGGTCTTTTAACACAAAGTTAATGGTTAAAAATTGTTCTCCTACATTCTCAAACACTAGTTAGATCAGAGACTTAGCCAAATTGGTAAACGATGAATGTTACACTTCAATTTTTTGGAGCTGCGAGGGCATGAGTTTGAACCCTCTTCTTTGTTCCCAAGGTCGAAACTTAAGTTTATCAACAACTTGTAGAACGACAACTAAATCAAGGGTGATAATAAAAATATCTTAAAGCGTATCTTCACTACCATATGAACTATCATTTAAACATGATGTACAACTACCACAATACATATATGTAGTGGTGAAGCTATACTTTAAAGGCATTTTTATCATTGCCCTTAAGTCAATAGTGAGACCCACATGCTATACACTCTTAACTATTATAAATGCTCATCAAGTCTTATGATATGCTATGAGTTGCCTTTCTCACCTAAACATTTTTTTGTTAAGAAAAGAAAATAAAAAAGGGAAAGGGAGCTGGCTTGACCCAGGGAACTCGGCTTGGCCTGGGCAAGAGCAGGGCAATACGAAGCCCAACTTGCGCTCAAGTTGGACAAAGCTCAATACAAGCCTTTGAAGCCCATCGTGCTTAAATATTATCAAATCCAATACGGAGTAAGAAAATTGTTAGAATCACATTATTTCTTGACATTTAATTATGTGATAAAATTAGAACAAAAAAAATAAAATTATGTGATTAAATTGTATCATTCCATTCGGAAATTCAAATTCAATCTAACCCGACCATTTTGAATCTCCTATATTTTGGTGCCAACATATAAAAGTGTGGAGAATCAAGACCCACGAACAAGTCATAGCTCGCGTACGCACTGGAGCTCAGTCTCTAATAGCGAAACGTGACGAAATATAAAAGAGTTGTCCATCCTTATCCCAAAACCGATAGAAGTGAACGGTTAATCAATCCACGGGATCGATCAAACCTACGAGGTTTGCAAGTTAACAAAATCTTTGTTTAAGGAATAAGTTACAGAGAAAGAAGGTGTTAGGCATCCTCTTCGACCTTTTGACATTGTGAATTAGGTTGGGCTAGTTTTTAAGCCGATCCAAACATTTGTTATTTTTAATATTTATCTTTACAGCTCAGGTCAATATCCTTCTCTGTGAACATGCCTTTGATTATTACACAATATATAACTCTCTAGGGCTACAGATTTCTTGCACCAAAAGATTCCTTAACTAAAATATTTACGAATATTGTTAATGTAATTCATGTCCGAAGTTCGAGCAATCAGATACCAATTTCTTGACTAGATTTCAAACTTTATATATATATATATAGCTATTGATTTTTTATCCAACAAAACACAATCCGGAAGAAATAAGCACAAAAGGTAACAATGGATGTCATAACAATTAGGTTTGTTGCTTCATTCCTAAAAGTTTAGAAATTTTTGAGGGAAGAAAGAATCATTTTGTTCACTTGAATAGTATTTGTGTAAGGTGACATGCAATTTATTGCGTGAAATATATAAGATTTTCAAACGCATAGTCACAAAAAAAAAGAGAAAGGCTCCAATTATATATTTAGCATGTCTTACAGTCATATACATATGTAATATTCAACTGCGATTTATCGTACTTGGTATTTAAGAGAATTATAATTTCCTCAAATTTATACCCAAGGTTAGACACTTTCAAAGATGCTCAGCTCGGATCGATATTATACAACAATTTTTTTTTCAATTGTAACATGTGCTAAATCTCACGGTCTCCATAAATCGCGAACTTGAATTTTTGTGTGTTCATTCGAACCGTATCTTTCATAGTTTTGCGATGAGGTACTTTAGAGATGATGCTTCCATTTTTACTTCTGGCATCAAGTTCCATACGGATAAGGGGGAGAAATAATACAAAGAGAAAAAATAATTAAAGAACAAAGAAATAGAAAAATTGATCATGTTTAAAGATATATATATATATATATATAATAATATAATACTATGTACACTAATTTATTGGCTAAGGATACCTAACATGTTACAAGGTTTATTGTTGTTGAAGTAAAGGATTGCACTAAAAGAAGCACCAAAGCTTAAATTAGAAGCAGCAATAGCCAATGGATGACGTGGATCTTATTGACTTTCTTGAAAAAGGATCATGTTTTGCTGGCCTAATAATAATTAGTATCGCTAGCTAAACATAGGGTTGATTGAGTGTCACAGTCGATGAAAATTTAAATAATTTACTCGTAAAGTTTTTGTTTGAATTTAGTTGTTAGCACAATTTCTCTTAGTAGACAATTAAAAAAATAAATAAATTATAATTGTATGTTGAATCTTGAAACATATTCTAACTCTAAAAGGGTCCATTTGATAACAATATAAAAAAGAAAAAGAATTAATTTTTGTGAAAAGTTAAAAAATAAGTTGAGATATATGGTGGTATGTGGTTCTTACTTTGTGGCTTTTTCTTGAGGATAAAATAAAAATTATCTTATCACATGCCTCAACTTAATTATTTTCTAATTTTTTTACTAAATCAAGTATTTTTATTTTCTTTTTCTATATAGTTATCAAACGGAGACTAAAATATTAGAATAATCTTTCCTCACTTAAATATTATGCGACAAAAATATTAAAATATATATCCTTATAAAATTTATATTCCCATTAACATAAGGAATCTCATACCTCACTGTATGTGCACATGACCCCTCCCTTTCCCCTTCTGCCTTCCAACTCCTCCACCTACCTTTAACTAACCAACTGTTTTCTTTTGTTTCTTTTTTCTCTCTTACCTTTTTTTATTGTCCTCATCACTGATTCGGTTACCTACCCTCCAAACATGTCACATGTTCTTCTTCTTCTACTCTCTCTCTCTCTCTCTCTATATATATATATATATTTACATATTATATATATGTATTTTATATATGTTTGTTTATCTTACGTTATGTTATACTAACGTAGCAGTCTTCTAAGAAAATTGTTGCCGGAAGTGTTTTTGGTGATAGTTAATTTTTTAAGAAGAAATTAGTCTCATCTTAGTGTGGGTGTAAAAACATTATTTAAAAAAAAAAAAGAAGAACTAAATTTTGTTAGTACAAATTCACACGTCATTAGTTCACAAAATTGGGTCAGATAAAAACTAATTAATACATTTATTTTTATTTGTTATATATTAATAAAGAATTAATTCATCCCAAATTAAGTGTCTATATATATATATACTCGACTAGCATATTTTTTAAAATATAAGTCAATTTTAACGTAATTAATGACAAAAATATTTTTTTAACGATCATTTTATTTAATACTACATTAATTATTTCTTAAAAATGAAATTACACTTGCTTCAAAAAAAGAAAATATTATTCTAATTAATTTGAAATATTTTATTAAAGCTTAAATTATGGGAGAAGGGTTTGAGGACCGTGTACATGCATATTCAAATCACGTCAAGGGGCATGCTGAAACCCCATTTGGGATATTTTCTTGAAAGGATTATTTTTATTTATGTAGGCCATAATTTTAAAATAAATAAATTAAATTATGTTGAAACTGAAAAAGTAGAGTGCACAGATAGTCTAAAGTAAGGAGTTGTATTATTAATCATGCATACAAACCAACAGGAGAGATGCTGAAATTCCATTTGCTTTCTGGAAGATTTATTTTATTTTAGACAACGCCAAATTGGCACTCAATCTCATCAGCTTTAATCTCACACATGCAACATAATACTATATATATATATAATATTTCTTTTTTTTACAGAGTTGGTATTTCTAGGTGGAGAAAGATCCGCCATTCATTCTGGAACCTAAGCACTAGCACTAGCTAGATTCCTTTACACACACAACTAAAATTTAATGATTATTTAATGATTTCTTGTTTGGTGTGCAAACAAAGTCCAAGATAAATTTAGGGTACTAATAATTACAGCGATTCTTTTTTATCACTAACACCCTTTTTATAATTGTATTTCTTATAAGTAACACTCCTTAAGTTACCACCCGGCCCCTGATTATTAAGCTGGGTCCTAACATAATTAAATTAAAAATTAATTAAAACAATTAAAAATTAATTAAAACAAAAATTCAATTAAACCAAAATAAAAACTTTCCCTCACTTTCACTCATTCCTTTCTCTCGCTCTTCATCATCATCATTGAAGCATTCCTCCCTCCCTCTTGATCATCATTAATATCAACTCAACACATCATTAGTTAGTTCCATAAATCTCAAGTAGGTACACTTCATCTTTTTGGTACTTCGCTTTTGGAATGGATTTTAACAATAAAGTGTTAGATTTAGGGATTTTAACACTTCATCATATAAGCAGTGGTGTGATTTGTTTGACTTAGGGTTCTCGATTGTTGAAAACCAGAGAAAGATCTAGGTTCTTGAAATGTGAAACACGACTCGATTTCCCGTAGACGAGTAAATTGAATTTGCTCGGTGGATTTGCATCTAGCACGACCAATTTTTTTTTGCCAATTTCAGTCTCAATCGGCCCTTCTTGATTGAGTGAAGGCTGACTTGGTTGTTTGTGGGCAACTGAGCGAGTGAAGGCAGTATTGAAACTTGCTTATTGAAACTTTGTCTTGCTTAATTCATGTTGTAGGACTATATAGCATTATTGTATTGTTTATAGCCTTGGACAATTTATGTATGTGCAGGATTTGCGTTCTCTTCTTTATAATAATTCAAAATATAGTTTATTGAGTTGTTCAAAATGATTATGCATTGTTATTGTGGAATGAGGTTGTCTTAAGAACATATACCACTACTTGAAATCCGGGGAGAAGGTTCTTCACTTGTCCAAACTCTATGGAAAGTTGTTTGCTCAAAAATCTAGTTCTCGAATTAATCATTATGCTAAGCACAAAGTTGTTCACTCGCAAAATATTGGGTGTGCAATTTTCGTGTGGGAAGATGCGCCGCTAATAAATTTAGAAGATGAAAGAGTAGGAAGAGAAATAAAAATGAGGAAACCAGAGAAATTCTTGTGGCCTGTAGCTTTTTTATATATCATATGGTGCCTACTGACCCAAAATGAAGAAGAGGAGAATGAGGCGTATAAAGAAATTAATTGAGAGAAAAGAAAAAGAGTATTAGCAACCACGATGCTAGCTGCCACCAAGGCTTGAAGCTAGCGGGAAAGGGGCGGGGAGGACATAGCCGGCGCTAGGGTTTTGTGTACAACTTTAAAAACATATGGTTAATTGCATGCTTTAGCAATATGGGTATCTAAAATGAAAGCCAGATTCTTGATTTTACATAGAAGGAATAATATTCTTTTAGTCTCAAATTGATGGTTTACTTTGAGTAGTAATTTAATTAATAAAATACTATTTTTCTATGACTAAATCTTGATGCACTAATTGTATTGCAAAAAGTAAATGAGAATGTATCCTCTTATTTTTCTGAACTTTGTTGGCGTTCATTGCTCTATATAGAATGATTTTGTCTACTTGTCGTTTGTCATTTGATGTTAGGGTGTTCGATCTTTTTAAGAACAATTCAATCCTCTCTTATACTTGTCCCTAAACTTAAATTTGGGGAAAAAAAAACTTATAAAACCTTACTCCAGCCCTCTTTCCATATTTGAGGAGTCCCTATAAATATCCCCAGATTTGAGAGAATTTATAGGGGTCCTCAAATGTTTTTCCAATGCAAATTTTAATATTTTTATTTTGAATTGGCTTTATTTTATCCTCATAATTGAGGAAAAATGTGATTGGAGAACGTCTTCCCCTAAAGCTTTCCCCAAAGATGAAAAATAGAGTTAACCATTTGATAACTACTTTCATACCTCCCTATTCTCCAAAAACTTTTACCTTAAATATCGTAAGTTTGTCATTGCGGGTAGTCTTTGCACAATCTTAGAAAAGTTGTTCAAATTAAGAATCGTCTTTGCAAAAAATATTTTTGGATTATCAACAAATTTGTTTTCTATAATTTTCAAAATATAAAGGGAGAAATGAGAGAGTATTAATTTGAGCTTTGGCGGATCAACTGCCAAAAAAGGGGGCAATTTTCCCCTCTAAATGTTTAAAAATTGCAATTTTACATTTATAATTACTTTTAAAACTTATGAATGTGCTTATTAATTAAGTTTGCCACCTTTTAATTTTTGAAAATTTGTTAATAGCATTAATCTTGAACAAATATAACATTAACACAAATATTTTTCTTTAATTTTTAAAAAGTGATATTAGTATATATTAAGTTCACCCCTTTAAAAAAAAATATTCTAGCTCCGCCCTGAATTTGAGGCACGAGACTTTAATTATGATTCTAACAGCATCCTTAGGTTTGAATTCCGTCTCCTCCAGCTCCCTCAATCCAATTCAGTCGAATCTATATGATATACTCTTAGCATTAATTTTCTTTGATATATCTTGAAAAGAAAATCAAAAATATTAATTTTCGATGGAGAGAATATATTCTTTTAATTAATAAACCTAATATTTTCAAAAGGTAAAACTATTGAAATGTGTTGATTTGGACCAGATAATGTGAGCATTTTTCTCACGGCAGTGACAAAATATTCGTCCAATTAATCTTTTTGGTAGGTCAAAAATCGAATCAAACAGATATTGTTTTTATGATTTTTTTTTTAAAAAAGAGTCAAAATCTATCCAAAATCTTTGATTGAGAAATTAACGATTCTTTGTGTCAGCTCCAACTATATCGATGGGACACAGCTTTCTCCAACTAGGTAAATCAACTCAGCTTTTACAATTGAACAACTCATTAGTCCCTCTTAATGGAATCTTTGCTCTAAAAAATCCAATAAGCTAGAGAGTTATTTTCATCGAATTAAAATTAAGTTTAAAAGTTCAAATTCTTCCGACTACAAAGAAAAAGGAGGGGGCATGGACCTGATCTCTCAAAAAGCGTCAAATTGACTAAGGGGGTATTTGATTTTTTTCTCTAAAAGTTTAATGGCAGTGTTTTTAAACATTCATATGAGCATTAGATTGTATGTTTGTTTAAAATTCATTAAAAGTTTAACAGTTATTTTTTAAAATTATTAAGGATTTAGAATTAAGAGGCACCATAGCTGTTGAATGCTTACTGGATTTAAATAAACAGTTAATATTCATGGATTCATTTAGAATAAAAAAAGTATCTTCAGAATTTGTATTCAACATATATTTAATATTTGACATTATTCAGCATTCAAAGGTTAAATAAATCAAAAGCACCTTAAAAGTCTTGAAAATGAGCTTTATAGAACAACTCATTCAAGCCCACAAAACATAGACGAGGAGGAAAGGAGGGGGGGGGGGGGGCATAATAAAGTAATTTCAGCTAATTTTTTTAATAAGTAATATCATTAATTTATATTGTATTTAATTGCATGTAAATGTGCATGTTTGAGAAACACAATTCTAAACTCTGGAATTGTAATATAAATTAGCCAACAAATGGTATTGTATAGAGTAGCATAGGCTAATTTTTAGTCTAATTTAAATTCCAAACCTTAAAATTGAGTTTCTAATCACAATCCGAAAATATATGATTTATAAGGAAAAAGTAATAGACATTTTATTTACATAAAAAATAAAAAATGCACCATGTACAAAAAATAATTGATTTTGTATTGAAAGATCCATCCACAAATGCTAAACTAAAACAAAAGTCAATCAACCACGAATTTCTAAACAATAAAAGACTAAAAAGTACAAGGTGAAAAGATATCGAGAAGTAAGATAAGCAAAATGATCGAGTTTAAAAGAATTAGTTAAAGACACGCTTCTTTAACACAGACAACATAATAAAGTTAGAATGTTCAATAGACTACGCGAAGCGAAAATAAATCTTAGACATTATTATTGTCTAATACAAGTGGCGTAGCCGCGTAACGAAGCTTTCTTGTCAAAAGCTGAAAGTCAATTACGTTAACCACACATTAACTAAATAGGAATTCACACTAATTTAGTTAGATTTGCAAAGGTACCATTTCTGTCAACACGCAACTCTTGATTAATAATAATTCACCTAACCGACACCTCTTTTCATAATTTTCTCGTCTAGACGGACAAGACCTGTTAACAATTATTTAATAATTATTGGTGGGGTCCAGTGACTCAAGTCGTAAAGTTTCGCACGTGCAGAGGTTATTTTTTGTAATATATCCATCATAAATATTGTTTCTATAATTGATATATATATACATATATATATTAATTATTTAATTCGCTAATATAATAAAATTTTTAAGACAAAACTTTACGCTTATAAAATTTGTTTGATTAAATTAATTGGCAGATCGTATGTTAATTAGTACTAAATTGTATTGTAACCTTACTAAATTCTAAGGCTTATATTGTCAACAAATTTGGGCATTCATGTATCTCGTAGATACTAAGATATATATGATGCAAAAAAATATTGTAAAGATATTTTAAGGATTGCATAACCGGCTAGGGCCCAATGGCAAAGCCACGATTCCGAGGTTGTCAAGTTAAGTTAGTATATATATATATATATATATATATATATATTAAGGTATATTTGTACCATCTAATACAGTAGAATAAATAAGATTCGCTTATAAGATGAAAGAGTAATGCGTGACGAATTTAAATTGACAAAAATCAATTGTACTATTTTGAACCCATTGTTTAATCTAGTATAACATTTTAAACAATCAAAACGTATGTTCAATATATCTTTATGTTAAAAAAATTAAAAGTAGACAGAATTGGCCCGACTTATTTTTAATTTGTGGCTTTTGGTCATAAGGACAAATGCCTCTTTCTTTATCTACTCAAGGATATATATTTTTTGCTAATTGTTTGGAGGCCAAAAGTTTTAAAGGAACCACTATTTGATAAAAGGACATTTTAATTAAAAATATGATGATAAATTAAATTAAATTAACTTAAAGATAATATACTGACGATGCCCTTTAACAAAATAAATTCAAAACTAATTAAAAAATCAAGAAAATTTTAAATTACCTAAAATTAAGCAACTTTGAAATATAAGTTTTAGAAGTCAAAATTACCTGGCGTCATGTTCATTATGTAAAGAGAGTGGATATTAATGATTTTACACTAGGTACCGAGGCTTGCTTACCCATCATTAATGCAATTTTGGCTAAGATCAAGAATAAAACCTACCTTTAGGGATTTTTTTAAAACATAGATATGCCAACAAATGTTGTAAATCATAAGGGATATAAATTGACCAAGCAGGGGGAGGGTACTTTCAAAGATGGATATATAACTGTTACTCTTCTTGGTGCCTTATCTCATGTAGATATAGATTTTTGGGCTTATCTTTCTTCTAAAATGGTGGAAATATTGCTGATCTAATATAGGGACAAAACGGAGAACATACATGAATATTAAAGAATAAAAGATTAAATAAAATACCGAGAAATTGAAATAAATTTGGGGGATTTTTTTGAAAAGATTGTCCTTATTTAAAAAGTTGGGATTTCAAACATTTAAACCAAAATGTGTATCCTTCACTAGATTGATTTGAAAATTTTGGGACCTTAGACTAATTTTCTATTTTCATTTTTAAATCATATTTTAATCATTTTTTTATCTGATTTTGATCTTGGCAAGATAATTTTTTTAACAAATTAAACTCAATGCTAAATGTGAAAATAATCCAATCACATCTGTCAATATGATTTGAAAATTGTCCAAAAGTTGGGCTGATATACTTGTGATTTTGCGACTCTTGCAAGAATTCCGATCTCTAAGAAAATAAGCACGCATGCATGCATGAGCATTCATAGATGCACACATACTATGTACATGTGATATAGGTCAAAGAAGGAAGCTAAAAAGAACACCCAGATGAGAAGTTACAAACTACCGGAAGCTGTCGAAATTGGGAGCCGTCAATCTTGTGAAAACTTGTACAATGAGATTTCCCCATTTCTAATAATACTCAAACTTTTAGGATGGTTGTATAGTGCTATACTCAAAAATCAGCTCGATCCGATGTAGAATCTCCGAAAATTTAGAAAACCAAGAGTTCATTTAGGTTAATCAAATGGAGGCCTTCCTGAAGTCCAAACGAGCTCAAATTTGGTCAATAGATAGATTTTATCATGGGAAACAACATATTAAAAAATCAGAACAATCTGATGCTCCCATTGGCCAATACAGGAAAAACCCTTCCTGGTGAATAGTAAATGACGTGGGGACAAAGGGATCTTTAAAAGAATATTCCCCAAGCGAAAGGAATTATTAATAGTAGGACAAAGGAATTATTAAAGAATATACCTGTCATATTCTCAGCATATTCCAAAATTAAAAAACACCAAAATACCCATCTTCTCTCTCTTTGAGAGGGCTCGGGTATGATTTTCTCTCTTCTCTTTTATTTATTTGTCAGTCTTATAATTTAGACTCTTATTTACATAATTACTAGCACTTGATAGCTTTTCAAAACCCTTTTTCAAATTTTTTTTCAAAACTAAAGGCATATAACAAACTCTAATCCAATTCCAAAATAGTATTATTACTTTCTTACTTTTCCAAAATTTTGGAATAGTGGTATTGTTGTACGAAGGAATCGATATTCATTCTATATCCAATCTAACTCATAGATTGCGGTGTATATATGATAAATACTTGATTATAAGAGCATTAGTGCCATCTATACCGGTTTAATCAATATACTATGTTACACAATCGGCCAACTCGCCTTATATCATATTGAATATAAGATTTCACATCGAATCAGTTTTTGAAAAGCCCAAAACTTTACAAAATCACTTGTTTCATTGCATCTACTATTATCAAACTCTCCTTTTCAAATCACACACACACACACACTTATTTCCAAAATCATGGGTGAACTAGAAAACACATCGTTTTCATCTCATCCCCAAAATACCAATTTTTAAAATAAGCAGGAAAAGTTGTAAAGTAATAGTAATAGCATACAAGAATTGAATTATAGTACGCGCATATTCTACTTAAGAGACCGAAAGGGTGAAATGGGTGCCTAACACCTTCCCAATTCGTAACTTAATCACTGAACCTTTGGATCAACTAGTTTCACATACATTGTGTATAAGATGATATTTAGTCCATAAATACATATCTTTTACAAAAGCATTTTGTTTGTTTAGTAAAACAAACTAGCGACTTTATTATTTTCATAACCGATTTTCAAATAAATATGGAATCGTAGCCAAGAGGGCCTGTGTCGAAAGCACGAATTTTCACAGTACTGTGAACACTTCTAAAAACGATAGATTGAGATGACCAATAATGTACAAACACATAAAGTGCGTTCTTATATATCAATCAATAAGTTTTCTTTATTTTTTTTACATAATTCTATAGTCATGGTGGATCTTATTTAATTGATCTTAATTAGTAGATATTAAATTTTTATTAAATTTTGAAGTTTTTATTTTAAGTTATGGCAAAAATGTAGACAAAATTTTTGGTGTGTGAAAGTTTATTGTGTGTATGTTATTGGTGTGAGTATTTTAACTTTGATGTTGTTAGAGTGATATACTAAAAGCCATGATTTTATTATTGTTGATTTTGATATGTTATATAGACTTGGTTTTGCTATTTTAATGAGAATCTTTATGGGCAATGGTTGCATTATATTATCTATTTAAATATTGTGCATGTGTGTCTTTTATTCCATATAATAGATGATTTGGTGTGTAGAGTATAACTTACACACAGATGATCATATCATCGGTTCTTGTGGAATATAAATTTATTGCTTCACGGTCTTAGATGGAATTGGATAACCATCGGTAGGATTGTAGCACAAGTTTTAGTAGTTTATCTTGATTATAGGAAACAATATAGTTTTAACTCGTTGTGCTAGTACACATTGTGTGTATTGAACATGACCAGTTTGGGTTAATTGTTTTTATACTGACTATATAAAACAATTTAAAATCCCATGGTTATTATGATTACTTATGCTCTTAATCTTGAAATAATTAATAAACATAAATATGTAGTGTTTATTATTTTAACTCATTAAGAGTGAGATTCATTTATGGATTAATAATCTTCATGAATTGGATGACGACACTATATGTATGATGAATATTAATTATTGACGGAATCTATGTCCTGGTATAGGGATCGATGATAACCCCTTGAGAAGCTTATAAGTTTTAATCATGTCAAACCCTGCAGGTGGATTATGTTAATCCAACATGTCAAATAAGTTAAGTGGCATGCTCAAGGATTAAGAAGTCATTTAAATATAATTGTCAGTAATTTAATTTAGATGACGGTTATCTGAAATCTTAACGTGGGGAGAATAATAAGTATTTAATAAAAGGAGCTCGAAATATAATTTTGAGATAAGGACGGGAGTGCAATTATAATTCTTTAGTGGTGTGAATTATAATTTATGAAAAGAGTCAATTCTTAATCGAATTAGGATTCCGGTTTTTCATAGTAAGCCCAAATACTTATTTCTCCTTAGGATCCCTATCGTAGCCTTATATATATGCCAGCCTTACCTTTTCTCTCGACACAATAATTCTCACGAATTTAGGGTTTGTGCCGTTGAGAGTAGGGAATGAGATCTTGGTGATACCGCATCCCACACTTGGTATAGGATTGCACGGCGAAAGGAATATGATAGATGATCTTGGGGTTCCATCGAGTCCGTGTTCTCAATTCATTTACACCAACCCCTCTTCGTGCTGAGACGAGATCAAACCAGAGAGATCTCGAAGGTAAAATTCGATTCCTCACTAAGGTTTTACATAAAAAAATTTGTTCGGTCTATATGCAATATTAAACGATTTTGAAACTAAGTTTCCATCATATGTGACATCTTGATGTATGTGTAAAACTCATCCAAGGGTGTAGAACTAATGCACACCATAACATGCTGTAACGACCCGGTCCCACCTCAGTAAGATATGGTCGCTAATTAAGTACGAGGCCTTTTGGGTAGCTCACTAGCTTCGGATCCCATAAGAACTCCGAAGTTAAGCGTGCTTGGACCAGAGAAATCCAGGGATGGGTGACCCCCTGGGAAGCTGGTGTGACGCCCCAAAATCCCGTTTAGAGGATTATACCTCCGGGACCCGGTTAGCCACGGAGTCGTACGCGACGACGGGTAAGAAATAATAAAACTTAGAACTTATATAAAAAGGGAATTCATTATAAAGCAGTAATTTTAGAAAATTTTGGCATGTGGAGTTTGTTTATAAAGCAATACCAAAACCTGTTAGAATTTATATACAATCCATATTCAATAGATACTCCACATTTAAGGAAAATCATTTATACAAAGCCTCAACTGAGGTCTCAGTCTTAATGAACTTTATCTCAAAATACAACACTGTAATACATAGTCATATATTAACTAATCAAGTAATACATGAGTCGTTTTATAACGACTAAGTGATCAGGGTTCATCAGAGCTATCTAGACTTGTACTCGTACCATTCCCACGAACACCTGCAAAACCTGATTTGGAAAATGGGAGTGAGCCAAACGGGCTCAGTGGGAACTATAAGAGTTTGTATAGGGAAATAGATTAAAAACCCATGCATGCCATGCCATGTATTATAATGAAAATAGTTTATGAGCTGCTTCTCTATAAAGAATCACCTCCGAGTAAAATACATTTCATTTTGTATGTACAAGTGTAAATATATATATTATATTTCTGAAGCAGCCAATGCACGGAAAACCTTTTGTGAAATGCATATATAATGTCCCCAACCCAAAGTACAAGAAAAGCAATGTAAGTGTACATATACATCATCGTACTACATATGCCACAACACCGCGACTAGATCTATCACATCAATCACATATATCAAACTCACGTCTAGGATTTTCATATATCTACTGTACAGAGATAGCCGGCACTCGGTTTCTTCTGCCCAAGGCAGGGACCACCTACCAGGTCCACCTAGACGCTACCTCACGCAGCCACACAGGCATACGCTACCTCACGCAACCACACAGGCATACGCTACCTCACGCCGCCATAAAGACGCACGCTACAATAATACTCACGTAGCCACCAAGGCTATACGCTACCGGTAATCACCATCTATCTAGTACGAACGGTGTGGCCATCCGATATGAAATCACAATAATCATCTCATCAAATCAATGAAATCACAATAATATAGAATCCAACATATATAGATATGAATATACATGCATTCCATATGTATTCGTAAAACTTGTATATATGTATATATCCATAGTGCAAAACATGCAGTGGTATTGTTGTTCAACTTTAACAAGATCCGCCAAGTCCGTCAGTTAAGAAAAGAAACCATAAAATCATCAGTTTGGGAGGTTTCATAACTTTCATCAAATTGGCCCCAAGCCAAATCTAATATAATCAAAAGATGTATATGAGTTCCCAATTAGCCTCCCAATATGATTTAAAGACTTAATTTATTCAAAACATATATATGTATTTGACCAGCATACTTACGGACTGGCTAGGTAAGTAGAAAATCTCATAAACGTGGTTTTATAACTTAGACATAACAACAATACCACTTATATATGTAACTTTGTCCAAAATATAGTTTAAATCCCATATATGACATCATACATAAGCGTATCAAAGCTTAGCGTATATACTCATATGCGTACTTGAAGGTTAGATACCAAACCTTATCATAAATCATTTAAAATTGGGGCTTTTTGTCTAAAATAGTTATTGATGTCATATATGATGCAAATCTATCAAAAATATCCAGAGAAATTAACCCAAGCCCCATGCATATGCAACTCTGAGTAGAAAACCTAGGTTTAGTTTGATTTGGAGTAAATATGTTGTAATCGTAAGAAAACTTGTTAAAATAATATTGTTCCCACCTATTAAGGGTCAATCCCTCGAAGTATTGCTGAAGAATCGAGCCGGAACCGCACATATGCGAAAAGCCCCAAATTATAGCTATAAACCCTAGAAATGGTGGATGAAGGTGGAGAAGATGATGAAGATGATGATGGACATGATGATGATGGTGAGAATCTTGTATGGAAGATGCACCCTCCAATGATCCCTTAAAATCCCCCAAATTCGCCCCTTAGGTCTCACTCAAGAGCTCTCCAATTGAATGTATTAAATGGGGAAGAAATGAGGTGAAAATATATGAAATTCTCGCCCAGGTCGATGTAGTCGACTACATCAAAACTCATGTAGTCGACTACCACTATTCACAGCACACAGTTTTGCTGTTTGGTCAAAGTCTCAACTTCACGCCCAAATTTGGCCATCGAGGAGTGTGAATTGGGTCTCGGCCAAAACATGAAAGTTTTAGAGGGCATTGAAATGAAGACGTGGCCGAAAACGGGGACTCATTTGGAGTTCGGATGAGGAAGTTATGGTCTTCCAAAGTTGGGCAAAATCATCAATCGCGTAGGATCGAAACTTGTGATTTTCGAACCGATTTTCGTCCGAGCCACCCGAAACAACTTATGGTCATTATAATACACTTATATATGTTAATGTGACTTGTTGGAGGTTTCCAAACCATGCTAACCTTTTCAAAACCCAAATTTGGCTACCCGGAGCCAAATTCTGCCTTATACGCGACATGGGTCGTGATCTGCAAGCGATAATGAAACCGGGTGTTACACATGCGTATTTTTAACCATTAGATTTTTATACTTTTTGAAGAAAGATTTTGTCAAAGATGGTGTTTTGTAATATATATATAAATATTTATATTACAAAACACTATCTTTGATATATATAACACCATATTTGACATATATATATATATATATATATATATATATATATATATATATGTATTTTAAGCAGATAAAAGAGGCAAAAAAAATTAAATTAATAATATGGCAAATATTTAGATGTAAGCACAATAATAAATGTCTTTTATACAATCCAACGAAAACATTCATTACGTAGTCTAATAAAAATTAGGGCCAAATTGAATAGAAAAATCAATTTAAATTCATTAAACTAGGTCTAACTAAAATTAGTACTAAATTTATCAAAATTAAGGTTACATTTATCAGAGTTTGAGCTAAAGTTATTAGAGTATTAAATCAAAGATCAAAATATAGCATTAAAAATCAAACATATAACAATATAGATCATCAAATAATAAATAATGTACGAAATTAACAAGAACAATCAAGATTTACTAAACTAAGTAACTGACCTTGATCGGTAGAGATTACAGAGAGGGAGAACCAGATAGGGCATGGTGAATTTACAGCAAAGGGGGGGGGGGTGGATTAGAGTACTTAATGTGAAGAGGAGAAGATAAATAAATGAGTGGAGAACTTTTTACTTAGACAAAAGTGGGGAGGAAGAATATTGGCCACACAAAATAACATTTTTTTTTAACTTTTATTTATTATAAAAAGACAACCCCAAACAATTTGAAAATATGATAATGACCTTACAACTTTATACTATATATTCAAAAGAATTGGGGGGGGGGGGGTGGATTAATTGAACCTCTTTGTCCCTATGTGGCTTCGGCACTGGTAAAGGCTTATATATATATGTATATGTAATAGATAGGACCCTTAACCACCTAAACAAATCATATAAAAAATCCTACTATTTTTGTCAAACTTATTTGTAACATTATTTGATATTAACAAAAATGGCAACTCACTTTTCTTAGTGTGGACGTACACTAAATCTATCATCAAAGGCTGGCAATGGTCAAGTAAGGAATTCAATAAAATGGGGTTAAAATTTAAAGCATATAAAATGTTGCTTATGATTCTTAAATCATTACAAGGTCTTAAACACATGTTATGATTATTATTAGGACCTTCGACAGGCTTATTCAGCTTTTCGATCTTTTTCCAGTTTCGAAACCCCTGGCGAAAAAATTACTCACCTCTGCGTTTGTTCGAAACCCCTATGACTTGGTAAAAACAATGCGAGTTATTATACTCAAGTGCAGGCAGTCAAGTTATAGTATACGTGGAAAAGTCTAGGGTTGAACCACAGGGAAGGCAATGAATCTATTTATCTGGCTATCTTTCTCAGAAGAAAGAAGGAAAAAAAAGGAAAATATGATAAAATCGGGGAATAAGAAAGAAAATTGAAACTAAATTAAAACTACTAATTAACTAAACTAAAACTAAAGGCAAATATAATCCTAGGGTGTGAAAATAAAGGGAATCCACAAGTGTAAGTTATTTACCAATAAGACTTCCTAAATGCACTAAGGGAACATACAAATAAACTAAAAATAAATAAACTAAATAAAATAGCGCACTAATTAAATAAAATAGAATATTAAATAAAAATAAAACTATGGGAAACAAACGTTAGGGGTATCTGTAGTTAGGGTGAACGAAACTAGTCCAATAGGATAATCTAAATCTAAGTTTAAACAAGTTTTTCTCTAAAATTCAGCTCCTAGACTCTCCTAACATCCAATTATATTGCTACTACAAGTATATAGACTAGTATTGAGCAATAGAATTCGACAGTGAAATTTTTGACTTTGAAAAAGTGTAATTTAAAACCTAATATTGCTAGTGCGTGACAAAAATAATCAAAGTTAATTAAATTTCTCAAAAATTAGTAGCTTAACACTCCTATAAGGTTTGAATATATTTGAACATGATTCAAAGAAAATTTGTCTTAAAAAGAATGGCGAAAGTCAAAATCAGCACTTTCTCAGTAGTTATGCAAATAAATACCAAAACAGCGTCAAATCAGCCAATTCATTTAAGACACTAACCCAACTAATTAGAGGATAAAGGCTGTCCTCAAATCAGCCACGTTTGGATTTTGGTGCAAAAATCCGTGAATCGACGTTTTTACGATTCTTAATCAAATAGAACTTTTGAGCTAACTTATGAAAACATGTTTTTAACGGATGCAAAGATAAGAAAATACTCATTCATTCAATAAGTGATCTATAAACAATGAAAAAATTAGATTCAAACCTAGATTAAATTACACTCAAAGATTAATTACGCATCTTTCACTATGGACCCCTAACAAAGGATTTAGTTAGACATAATTAAACCAAACATGAAAATAAGCTTAAAAATCATGAAAACCAGTAAAAAAATACCTAATAATTTAAAAAATCAGATGTAAAAACTTTTGGCTTTGAAATTTTGCAATTTCGATTTAAAATGAAGATTTTATAGCTAAACAGTAAACAAACTCAAAACCGACAAAACCTAACAAACTCGACCTAAACCCTAAGAATTATGGAAAATCAGATACTAATGATCAATAATGAATCACAAATGAATAGAATGGAAAAAAATATAAACTATTTGAATACAGAACAAGAATCAAGCATAAATCGATGAAAAACCAAAAAATCGACAAACTAGACCTATAAACTCTAGAACCAGCCCTTAAAATGTGGGTTTAAGGTTGATTCCAGAATATATATGATCTAAATTAACTAATCTATGGATAACAAAGAAAACGAACAAATAAAAGCAATCAAATTAAAAAAATATAGAAAACTAAGGTTTACCCGGTACGTAATTGAGACTTGAATTGAAAACTGTATTGAACAATGAATTGAATGTTGATTACACTGATGTTTCAGCTTCAAAAGATTATAAATAAACTAAACTTACAATAGTTTTAAGGAAATAAAGAAAGAAAACTCTTAAAGTTCGATCTTCAGATACAACACAAAAGCTCCCAAGAAAGTCACGGTGCTATCAGCCTCTCTGTTAATCGATTATAATTTGTTACGTACCCTAAAATATGAGATATGTGACCTTTTATATAGTACATAAGTGTCTCAGGTCGTGGCCAAAAAAAGCTAAAAATCAAAAACGGGCCAAAAAAGTGGGTGGGGATCGATCCTCATTTTTTATTTTGGGTCATTTGGGTTTTGGGTACCGAAGTTTTGCCAATATTAGGCTTTGGATATCGAAGTTTCTGAAAATTGAGCTTTGGGTACCATTTTACACTATTCTATGAGTCAACGTTTGTTGATTGTTAAATTAACCCAATTAAGTGTGTAAAGTACCGTAATTACCAAATACGATCATAGAGAGAGAAGGAAGAACTGGGGGAAGTAAGAAAAAAATCTAGTTGCAAATACGATAAAATAAGAAAAAAATCTAGTTGCAAATACGATAAAATTGATGTTATCACTCAATTATTATTGCACAAAATTATGGTAAGAAAGGAGACGATCATATTGTGGAACCCTAAACGCAAAGAATAAAGTGCAATCAGAACCCTAGACGCAGTTTGAGGCACTAAAGCTTTTATTTTGTGCAATCAAGGGTTTTCTTCACTAAAATGTATGTTTTTCTTTTAGTCCCTTTTTTGAACCTTTATGAAGACAATTTTGAAGCTTTATGAAGGCATGTTTCAGTTTGAGAAAACACAAAGAATAATTTTTTTGAAATTATTAGGGTTTGTGGCCCTATTTTTGAATAAAGTATGGATTGTTTGTTTATGCGTGCTGTTGTTTTGTTTCTTTTCTATGCTGTTCTTTTTTTCTTTTCCATATATATATATATATTTAGGGTTTGTGGTCCCGTTTTCTTTCTTTTGTGTGGATATGTGTATAATACTATACTTGTTTTTTTTTTTTGTCTTTTCTAGTAACTGATAGTGGCTGTTTGGTTGTATATGCATGCAATATAAGGGTTTTGCTAGGGTTTTAGTCGACATATATAGTTCTCCTATATGCTTATTCGTATATGCTTATTTATTGACTTATATAATATATATAAATGGTTGTTATATGATAATGGGAAAAGCTAAAGAATTCGGTACACCCAAAAAGAAGGAGAAGTCACCCCATCCTACCACATTTGTTAGAAGATCACCTATGTTGATGGGAAAATATAAATTACCCTTTAGCTATTCTTCAACTTAATTTATTTCACTATATGATAATGAAGTAGAGATGACCTATCTAGAAGTGAATCATCTGTTAGGGATGAAACCATGGACTTTCCTAGGGTTGAATCACCAGTTAGGGTTGAAAACATGGATTTGGTAGATATAGAAAGGGAATATGTGTCCACTGAGAAATAAACTCAAAACCAGTTCACCATGCATGACTTTGATATTCTTTTTCCTATGTTTGAGTTAATCAATAGTGCATTTTCTTAGTTGACTACTAGTAGGGGTTCTCAGTTGATTAATACTAGGGTTGAGGGTGGTGGACCTAGTGCTGGGGTTAATTTCCCTTTATCTATTGAGTCTCCTTATAAAATACCTACACTTGACAATATAAATGCTGAGGAAAAGTACCACAGTGGGGTTGAGAGTGATAAAGTAAGTGATTGTACGTGGGAGTTTGTCTTTCTCTGATAGTGGATATGAATCATAAGAGAGTGGGTTTGAGAAGTGGGATTGGGGGAGATATGAAGCAGAAGAAGCATCATATAACAATAATGGGGAGGAAACTGAAAACATTGGGAAGGAAACTGAAAAAGATAGAGGAGAAATTGAAAACATCGGGGGATAAATTGAAAGGAATAGGGCAGAAACTGAAAGGGATTTTACTGAGTATAGGGACTTTGTGGATGAAACAAATGATCTTTTTAAAGAGGCAGATAGTGATAGAGAGGGAATAGCGAGGGTAAAGCTATTCCAGAAGCTGAAGAAAGTTATGAATTACATGATAAGATGGAGTGGCCCACAATGAACATATGTAGGACTTACTTAAGAAACCATGCAATCAATAATAAGTTTGAGTTTAAGCAAAAAACCAACAATGACATTATAATTGACTTGAGATGTAAAGATAACACTTGTAAATTGAGGGCTTATGTGAGGAAACTTCCTAATGAACTCACTGCTAGGCTAAGAATCTATGACAAACAGTATACATGCAAAAGTGATAAAAGTTGCAAAAATATAAATGCTAATGCTAGGTGGGTTGTAACTAAAATTGAGGGTTGGCTTAAAAATCATAAACAGTTTAAACCAAAAGATGTAATTACTGAGATTTGGAATAAGTTTCGTGTGAAACTTTTATATGATTCTGCATATAAGACTAGGATCATTGCTTATGAGAATATATTTTGGAAGTATGATGAAGGTTACAAACTGTGCCCAGAGTTGTGTAGGCAGATACTGGCAAAGAATCCTGGTAGTATTGATGAGTAGATTAGAAGTTCTGTAGACTACAAGTTTGTGGGTTTATGTATTACTTTCAAAGCTTCACTAGATGGGTTTCTGAATGGTTGCAGGCCAGTAATTGGGCTAGATGGTTGTTTTTTGAAGGGTAGATATAGAGGGCAGTCCTTTTAGCTATTTCCATTTATGGGAACAATGGGTTGTTCCTTGTTACTATGTATGTGGCTAGAGGGGAAGATCATGAAACATGGAGTACTTTTCTTTCAAGGTTGAAACCACACCTCATGAAACATAAAAACACAGTCACTTTCATTTCAAATTGGTGTAAGGGATTGGTGGAGGCAGTGAAAGAATTGTTTCCTAATAGTAGGCATAGGCATTACTTTAGACATTTGTACAAGAATTTTAAAACTAAGCATAGGGGTGATCATTTGATGCATTTAAGTTGGGGAGCTACCGGAGCATATATAGTAGAAGATCATGAAAAATGGATGACAGCAGTGCACACAAGTTTTTAGTTGATGTAGATACGTATAGTTGGGCTAGGGCATTCTTTGATATAACTATAAAATGTGAGCACTTGACCAATAATTTCTCAGAATCCTTCAATAACATGATGATTGGTTTAAGGGATTTTCCATTGGTGAAGCTTGTTCAAAAGTATTAATTGATGGTGATCTTATTGATGTACAAAAGGAAGTGTAAGGCATATGAAGAAATAGGTGATTATATTGTTGTTCCAAGGGTGAAAAAAGTTAATGAAGAAGTATAACAAACAATACAAGGACCACATTACCAAAGGGTCAACTGATTAGATGCATGTGGCAATTAATAAGGTGGGGGTGACTTGGACAGTAGACCTTAGAGCAAGAACATGCAGTTACTGTGAATGGAAAGTCTCTGGAGTTCCTTGTATACACGCTATGGCATTAATACTACCAAAAAGGGAAACATGGGAGAAGTAAGTGTGATCAATTTTACTTGTCATTTCAATTACAATCAAATTCAAATTCATTATCTATTTTTAGATTTTAATTCATATTGTTGACCTTGAAGGTCTAAATCTTATTTTGATAATAACAATTAATCAATCATGTGTTATTTAACATGTTGTTGATATAAGATTATAGATTTCTTATTTGGAAAATCAAGAATAGCATAATTGCTCAAAGGAAGTTTGACAAAGATTATTCAATCAATATCCGATCAAGTCAACGAAGCATTGGACTAAAACCGATCTATCCGAATCAAGATCATTCTTCTACAAGCGTTGGACAAGACAAGAAGATCAATCTCATCACTCACAAGCTAGCAATGCATTTCATCAAGCATAAAAGATCAATGATCATATACTAAAGCTTCAAGGGAAAAGCTTCAAGTGAAGAATCAACTTGAAGAAACAAATCGAAGCATTCGAAGACTCACCTATTCGGTAATTGAGTGTTTGCTTAGGATTAATGTAAAGTTTCTTAATTGATTGATTATATAGCTCAAATATGAACTTACATCATTGTTAGATTGATCAAAATCAGTTTGAATCAAAATTTCTTTGAAAACACCATTCTTGCAAAAACCGGTTTTCAAATAATTTCATATTAAATTGATTTGAGCATATTTTGAGCTCTCATGAAAATAGGTGTCTTAGGATAATATATTTGACCTATCCCAAGCATCAAAATTGATTTTGGAACTTAATTGCAAAAATGTTTATTTTTTCCCTTTCTAGATTCGCTCCGTTTTTGCGCAGTTTTGATCTAACGGTTTGAAGGAGGCCTTTCCGGACTTCGATCATTATGAAATTTGGACAGCAGTTAGTTAACACATTATAGTACTGAATATTGAGATATGATCAAAAGAAATCGGGAAAAATTTGCTATCTGCAGCAATCTATCTAAACAGACCAGCAGAGGTCATCAGTCGACTGACGGGCTTTGCTCAGTCGACTGATGGTCACTCAGTCGACTAAGGAGCCTTGCTCAGTCGACTGATGACCTGAATATAGCCATTGTGAGTTGTCCTTTTGGCCTTTTTGAGTCTAAATCTTCACCCAAACCCTTCAAACGGCTATATCTCTTTTGGGACTATATTTAGGACCTCCTAGACTCATTTTGAGTAGCTTGAACACTTCTACAAATATATTTTTCATCTATCCAAAGTCAAGTTATTTTATTGATCATTCATATTCATCATTTGAGTTATCTATTTGATCAATCAAGCAAACTCTAGTGTGAGCTTCATATTGTATCTTATACACACTTAGATAGAGTTGTTCATTGGTGTGAGTCACCAAACAATTGTATTAGACAATTTATGAGAGGTAAATCTCATAAGATAGACAAGAAGGTAAATTTTTGTTGAGTGAAATTGTGAGAGGTAAATCTCATAGTTAGCAAGAGGGATTCTTGTGGGAATATTGTGGTTAAGCAATATTTGTAAAGAGTGTTGTGAGAAGAATTACACTTGTAGAGGTTTGATCTTCACCCGGAAGGAGATTGATTTTAGTGAAAATTCTCGAGGAACTAACCGAGCGCGGATTATGGTTTGGTAAACCAAAACCGTGTGGACAAAAAGCCTTGGACTTCAAATCGGTTCAATCTTTCTGACTCAATCTCTTTATTTACTTGTTATATTATTGTTTGCTTGAGATTGTTTATTTGCTTGATTGTTTATTTGATTGCATTCCTTGATACTTTGTTTTGTAAATTTGTTTTACTTAAACATTGTTAGAAAAGTTTTTAAATTCCGCATTAAGTTTTAAAAACCCTATTCACCCCCCCTCTAGGGTTATTTTCCGACCTACAATTGGTATCAGAGGTTGTACTCTTATTTTTGATTTCACAATCTTAGAGTCCTCGATCATGTCTTATTATCAAGGAACTGGCCTTTCCGAAGGTGCTTCTACTTATAGACCACCATTATTTGATGGCAAAAACTATAGCTATTGAAAAAATAGAATATGTACATTTTTACAAGCTAATGATTTTGAACAATGGAAGGTTACACTTGTTGGACCTTATGAAATTACAAAAACCGACGAAATGGGAAATGTTATTCCCAAGTCTATATCCGAATACAATGAGCATTATATTAGAAAAATTCAATTCAATGCTAAAGCTTTAAATTCATTACATTGTGCTTTGACTATGGATGAATACAATAAAATCTCTAGTTGCAAAACCACAAAAGAGATTTGGGACAAGCTTGAGGTTACCTATGAAGGAACCTCTCAAGTGAAGAAGGACAATATTAATATTCTTGTTCATGATTATGAATTGTTTAAGATGGAGCATAACGAATCACTTGCTTCCATATATAGTCGATTTTCTATTCTCACTAACGCTTTGGACCTTCTTGGCAAGGTTTACTCTAATGAAGAGAAAATTCGAAAGATTCTTAGGACTCTTCCTAAGAAATGGAGACCTAAGGTGATGGCCATACAAGAGGCCAAGAATCTCAAGACTTTGAGCATGAATGAGCTATTAGGTTCTCTTAAAACACATGAGAAAAAGTTGGAAAGAGAAGATGAAGTAAATGCAAAACCGAAAAAGAATCTAGCCCTCAAAGCAAGCCAACATGAGGATGGCCTTGAGTCAATGGGAGAAAATGAAGACATAGCACTTCTCTCTAGGAAGTTTAAAAAATTCCTAGCAAAGAAGAAATTCTCTCAAGGGAAGCTCAACAACTATCCCTCATCCTCAAAGAACTTCAATGATGGATTAACTATCTCAAAAGTTGATAATGAGGAAAGGAAATGCTTCCATTGTCATGAACTAGGACATTATAAGTCAAATTGTCCGGTTAGAAGAAAGGAGAAGAGAGCAAAGAAGGAAGAATTGTACAAGATGTTGAAAGATGCTCTCAAAGGGCATTCAAGTGAATCAGATGAAGACGAATCCGATATCGAGTCAAGCGATGAGGAGATGGCACACCTTTGCCTTATGGCAAAAGATGGAGAGGCATACACATCTTGGCCTCATCGATGAAGCACTCATGGAGGCTACCATTTTCTCTCCGTGGCCTTGGCCCTTTTTGATGTTGCCATAGGGGGAGAAAATGTGTGTTGGTGGCAATCAATGTTGGTAATACTATTAAATGCTTTATGTCTTTAACATTGATAATTGTTTTCTTTTGAAAACTTTATTTGAGATCAAAATTATTTTATTGATTTTAAAACTATCTCAAATAAATGCAATGCTTTTTACAAATCATTTATTTTATCTATACATAAATTGAGGGGGAGCATATTTCAATTATTCATATGCTATTTATGCGTGTTATTGAAAACACACATTAATTTATTGTCATCATCAAAAAGGGGGAGATTGTTGACCTTGAAGGTCTAAATCTTATTTTGATAATAACAATAAATCAATCATGTGTAATTTAACATGTTCTTGATATAAGATTATAGATTTCTTATTTGGAAAATCAAGAATAGCATGATTGCTCAAAGGAAGTTTGACAAGGATTATTCAATCAATATCCGATCAAGTCAACGAAGCATTGGACTAAAACCGATCTATTTGAATCAAGATCATTCTTCTACAAGCGTTGGACATGACAAGAAGATCAATCTCATCACTCACAAGCTAGCAATGCATTTCATGAAGCATAAAAGATCAATGATCATATACTAAAGCTTCAAGGGAAAAGCTTCAAGTGAAGAATCAACTTGAAGAAACAAATCGAAGCATTCGAAGACTCACCTATTCGGTAATTGAGTGTTTGCTTAGGATTAATGTAAAGTTTCTTAATTGATTGATTATATAGCTCAAATATGAACTTACATCATTGTTAGATTGATCAAAATCAGTTTGAATCAAAATTTCTTTGAAAACACCATTCTTGCAAAAACCGGTTTTCAAATAATTTCATATTAAATTGATTTGAGCATATTTTGAGCTCTCATGAAAATAGGTGTCTTAGGATAATATATTTGACCTATCCCAAGCATCAAAATTGATTTTGGAACTTAATTGCAAAAATGTTTATTTTTTCCCTTTCTAGATTCGCTCCGTTTTTGCGCAGTTTTGATCTAACGGTTTGAAGGAGGCCTTTCCGGACTTCGATCATTATGAAATTTGGACAGCAGTTAGTTAACACATTATAGTACTGAATATTGAGATATGATCAAAAGAAATCGGGAAAAATTTGCTATCTGCAGCAATCTATCTAAACAGACCAGCAGAGGTCATCAGTCGACTGATGGGCTTTGCTCAGTCGACTGATGGTCACTCAGTCGACTAAGGAGCCTTGCTCAGTCGACTGATGACCTGAATATAGCCATTGTGAGTTGTCCTTTTGGCCTTTTTGAGTCTAAATCTTCACCCAAACCCTTCAAACGGCTATATCTCTTTTGGGACTATATTTAGGACCTCCTAGACTCATTTTGAGTAGCTTGAACACTTCTACAAATATATTTTTCATCTATCCAAAGTCAAGTTATTTTATTGATCATTCATATTCATCATTTTAGCTATCTATTTGATCAATCAAGCAAACTCTAGTGTGAGCTTCATATTGTATCTTATACACACTTAGATAGAGTTGTTCATTCGTGTGAGTCACCAAACAATTGTATTAGACAATTTATGAGAGGTAAATCTCATAAGATAGATAAGAAGGTAAATTTTTGTTGAGTGAAATTGTGAGAGGTAAATCTCATAGTTAGCAAGAGGGATTCTTGTGGGAATATTGTGGTCAAGCAATATTTGTAAAGAGTGTTGTGAGAAGAATTACACTTGTAGATGTTTGATCTTCACTCGAAAGGAGATTGATTTTAGTGGAAATTCTCGGGGAACTAACCGAGCTCGGATTATGGTTTGGTAAACCAAAACCGTGTGGACAAAAAGCCTTGGACTTCAAATCGGTTCAATCTTTCTGACTCAATCTCTTTATTTACTTGTTATATTATTGTTTGCTTGAGATTGTTTATTTGCTTGATTGTTTATTTGATTGCATTCCTTGATACTTTGTTTTGTAAATTTGTTTTACTTAAACATTGTTAGAAAAGTTTTTAAATTCCGCATTAAGTTTTAAAAACCCTATTCACCCCCCCCTCTAGGGTTATTTTCCGACCTACACATATTATATGTAATTTTTCAGCTATTGCAGCCCATATTTGACAGTTGATGTTTACAAAGCTACATATAATGGTTATGTCCATCCAATTGATGATTGCCAATTTGGAATAAGGTAACTTATACACTTTGTCTATTTTTATTTATTTTTAGTTAGTATTGTAACTTGTATATTTGTTGTTGAATAGCCCCAGCATAAAGTCCTACCTCCACCTTTGTATAGGTCCCCTAGTAGGCCTAGGAACAATAGAATAAGGCATAGGGATGGGGTAACTCTAGAGAAGAAGCAACATAAAAAATGTAGTAATTGTTGCATTTTAGGTCATAATAAAAAGAGTTGTGAAGGGGCACCAGAAATAGATGCAAATAGAATGAGAGGTAATTCATTTAATGCATTTATATACACATCCACTATTATTACTCCATCTAAGTTAGTGATAATAATTAATGTTTACACGTAAGCATTTATGTTTACTTATATTACTAGTCCATTTTACTTGGTGATAATAATTCATTTTACTAGTCCAGTCCATTTTACTAGGACTGGACCAACTGAAGGTGCAGCTGGTCCAAATAGGCCAGCACTTGTTATCCCAGCAGCCCTGCCTACCAGGGGGAGAGGAAGGGAAAACACACACAGTGGTAGGGGGAGAGGAAGGGGAAACACTGGTAGGGGCAGGGGTAGAGCAAGAGGGAGGCTTTTTTATCCACCAACTTCAAGGTTTACTTCTCCATCATCGGCACCACTTACATCAAGTACTAGAATTCACCATGGATGGGACATAAGCCATTCACAGAGGAGCATAGGTTAGTGATGTGGCTAGATTCATATTATATAATTTTTTTGTTGACTTATTCTGACTAGAAATACATTCAAGTCCTTTTGTTTGTCTAGTACTAACACTGCTATTGGTATTGCTATTGGGTGTGATGAAATGTGTGGTGTAAATGTCGATATTATTCATTTTGTTATGCCATTTAATTCTGGCATTTGAACAATTAGATGTTTTCTTTTGGAATGGTAATTGATCAATGCAAACTTCATTTATTACAAACTTACTTTATTCATTACACATGCATCTCACTCTTGTAGCTATTACATAAATCGTCTAAATTAACCTCTATCTTAACCATAATGTTTCTCTTTGAAACCTTTGATACGGCTTTCTCTAACCATTCAAAACTATTACATTTTACACACTTGAGAATTTTTTTGCCAAAACTATGGCTTCTTGTGCTTGTTAGTATCCTTCTTGTACCTTCACACCCATTAGGACAAATGGTTGCTTTCCAAGGGCAGTCTTTCACCCAGTGATTTCTTTCTCCACATTGGAAGCAATTTGAATGATCTGATGGTGTATTAAAAGTTGATCCAGTTGTTTCTTTCATGGCATCTTTCAACAAAACACATGACCCACATGTTTAGTATTGGCATTGTAAGTATTTCTTTCCAGAGCTTTTTTTTTTGTTTAGATGTATGCATTATCATTATGCCATGGCACTTATATTTTTTGCATTTGTTGTATATCCATTTATATTCAGATACTGAATGCACTTTGCACATCTGGTAAACCACGGGTTCATCATTGTTGCCACCTCCCATTTTTCTTTTATATATTTCTTTTGTCTTTTGTTGCATATATAATGGTGTTATTAAGTTTGGTAATTTCTTATTATTGTGGATGGACAGACCCTTCATATAGGGAAAATGAGAATGGATTGCCTCAAACGGTCATTATGCAATGGTAGTATTGAACAAGGGTATTTTTGGGTATAAAATTATGAGTTAATAGTCAACCATGCTTGACTCACAGAATGGTGCCCAAAGCTCAATTTTCAGAAACTTTGGTATCCAAAGCCCAATATTGGCAAAACTTTGGTACCCAAAACCCAAATTACCCTCTTTTTTTGATTGTTTTTTCTTTTACTCATAATTTTTTGTTGTGAACTCCGATTGATGAACAATTTTTTCCTATGCCTAGGCAATTCAAACATCTACAACTTTTATTTCCGAAGATTTCTTCAAATTCTCAATGGATAAAAATTTTGATTAGTTACAACTTCGGGCTTTTTACGGCAGTTCTCGATTTTGCTTGAAAACTTCCGAAATCGATTCGATTGAGTTTCTTTCCTCTTGGAATCACTCTTGGGTATTTACATTCACTTCATTCATGATTGGGGACTTGCTATTCTATTCTTGATAGTGTTTTGGGGGTAGTTTGTAGAGTTTTCATTGCCTTGGGCCTTGGAATGGATATTGACTTCTTTTTCAGGCATTCTTCTTGCACTTTTCTGCATTCAACATTTTTTCTTGTATCCAACCTTAGTTTCTTTATCACTTTAGGTCTACAAAATGGCTTAGTAACATAAATATAATGCAGTGCATTCTTTTTATGCTTAAACTGAATTTACATGCAATTTTCGATTTTAGACGGTAATTAGAAGCTAATTGAGCCTTGTTTAAGGAATTATCAATGCAATTTTTGGGCTCAATCAACCTAGCGAACAATAAATATATTTGCACTAAAATTTATATCATTTGTTGCTTGCAAATTTAGTGCAAAACCAAATTTGAACTAAAATTTATATCATTTATTGCTTGTGTAGTTAGTACAAAAACAAATTTGTATTAAAATATGTATCAGAGTTTTTAACACGTTAGTTTATTTTTAGTCATAAAAAAAATTATGACAACTTGGAACCATTAATTATAGACTGCTATCAATTTTTGGATTTGAATATGTCCCTTAGGCCTCGTTTGATTTGGGTATTAAAAAGTGGGATGTGATAATTAATACCACTTTTTTTATAATACCTTGTTTGATTCGCACAAATATACTGGAATTACTAATACCGGTACTAAGTTAATACCACTCTTTGTGGTATAATTTAATACCAGGGGGGAAGTGGTATTGTTTATCCAGGATTAAGAAAAATAAACCATATATTTTCAAAAATGCCATTACTACTATAATATTTTCAAAAATGCTACTACTACTACTACTACTACTACTACTACTACTACTACTTATTGTTATTATTTAAAAAAAAATTCCTTTTTCTTAAAAAAATTATTTTTTTTAAATTTCTTTTATTTTTTTAATCCAAAATATAATCCCGTATACGAGTTACAGAACCAAACATGGTATTAACATCAGCATGGAATATCCCAGTATTAATACTGCACGAATCAAACAGGATATTTGTATTAAATTAATACCGGTATTAATAGTCCAGTACTATTAATACTGGTATTATTAATCCCATTGATCCTAATTCCCGAATCAAACGAGGCCTTAATGTTTACCTGAATTGGTACCATCTTCCTTAATATCAATTTTTGACATTTCATACCTTAATATATTGCGTGTCACTTTAGTCCCTCAAACTAACTTCGGTTAATTTTTTGGATAGAAAACGTGTGTTGGAGGGGTATAGAAAGAAATGCATATATTCTTTTTTCTCTTATTCTTCAATACCCCAAATTCAATAAAATCCACTGCAACCCATCACCCTTCACCAAAAAACACTCAATCCAAAACTACTAAAGAGAAACTTAGCTATCCAACAAAACCCAATTGAACTAACTGGAAAATTTTTAATCTTCCGGAGGTCGGGCTCCATAGATTTGGGACCTCCATTATACAAGAGGTTTATTTCGGATGTTCTCACGAGCTCTTTCCGATCATCGACCTAGGGGTAGACCTCCCAGTTCTTCCACTTTGCCTCTTCAATAATGTTCATGTGTCTGCTCGTGATTGGTCCACGGTATATAACACTATTTTACACCAGTAATTGCCCCTATATTTTCCTTTTAGCTCGGAGGGGCTAACTGGTGAGGATAAACTCCTCGTCAAGACTTGAGGGGAGCTCTGAGCTCTGACAGGCGAATGGCATGGAACTAGAGTCAAGTTTGACGTTTCTTCTAGTTCTAGTGATCGAGCTCGAGCATTTAAGTAGTCAACATGATCCTGCGACCTGTCACCATTATCCCGAGCTCTTTAGCTCGACCGTTGCCCTTTAAGGAGATCGTGTGTAACTTTTTCGTATTTCATGAAAAATGTGCGAATGTATGACAGACGGCTTCTTAAGTGGATAGTTACAGCCTTCTTTAAAGGGACAATTAGCTCATCCTAGAAGCCTTATAAAACCCTCCCTACCTTAGGGAAAATTTTCACTTTTCATTTATCTTATCTTCTTAAACCCTAGTTACCTTAGAGCTCAAAAACCCTTGATCATTTTGTTCTCCGTTAACCTGGCTTACAGAATCCTTTCAAAAAATTCCTTCAAGAGATTTTTGAATGTTCCCTTAGAGGATTTCATTAAGCTTATTCATTATTTTGCACCGTCCTCCTTTCTCCATTCTTTAGCATTACTCATGGAGCACTTCACTAGCCGAAGTCTGAACCAAGAGATCCCTCTCAGCATGGAGCAGAGTTCCTCTGCGGGGGACGTCCTAAATCCCCTCGCTACCATGAGATCCATCTAGATCCTGGATAGTGAGGGAGAATTAGCACTCATCTACCTTCTTCCCAGTGTGTCAGACGACACAAATGACATCGAGAGGTATTCGGAGTACCTTAGCTCCCTTGTCATTTTTTTTCATTCCATTGACCTTCTACCTTGCTGACATCCCAAACCTGAGGGCATGATTCCAATTCCATGACATAGTTAGGATCAGAGCCCCAAGTCCTAAGGAGAGAGCTTACTACTATAGGCCTAAAGAGGTCTGTTTTTATGAATCATCATTTGCACACGGACTGAGGTTCCTAATGCACGACCATGTGAGGGAATTGCTAGTAGCCATGGACCTCACCCCTGCCAAAGTCAGCCCTAATATGTGGTCCTTGCTGATAAGATCAGTGTTGATCTTCAGAGCCATCTCCGCTGGGAGCCCTGATATTATTATAGAGGAGTTCATCACCCTCTTCTAGCCTAAGGACAGTGGCAACAAGAATAAGGGGGTCCTCATTTGTCCCTCAAGGTTAGGGGATACAAAAATCATCCATGGCTTCCCCGATAGCATTCCCCACTAGAAGAAGCGATTCTTCTTTATTCCAGTAGAAAATTAGAAGCACGATTCTAGGTACTCAAATATTCACAACCTCAAGCGTTGGTTTTCAGAACTAGACTCCATCATTAAGGTTTTCTCTGTTTTCTTGTGAGCTCGCCAGCTTCTCTTTCCTTTTAGATTAATCCAACATCTGACCTCATTCTCTTATGTTTTTCTTTATAGTTAAAGAGAAGAGACTTGAGCTGGTGAACTCTCCTTGGATTGAAGATACCAAAGACTTCTTTTTAAAGCACTACGGAGACATCTTCACACCAGGCCTTCTATGGAGGTACGAGTTGGGTCCTAGACCCACCAACACAGATGAAAATATTCTAACAGTAGAGGATATCCCTGACTTGGTTGTTTTGACATCCTCCGAGTTCAATGACCCGGGCTTGAAGGCTTTGAAAGCCACCCAAAAAAGAGGGAGTGATTAGGGCACTGGCGAACCAGAGGCCATAGACGGGCCTGTGACTGAAGGTGACACTCAACAGGAGGAGGTCTCAAAGACAAACCGAGGTGGTTCACTTGGGGACATAGTTTTGGAGGTGGCTTCCATTCGACAGTTCCTTGTGGTGACTCAAAGGAGCATGTCTCTGCCTTTTTTTTATATAGAGGCCTTTAAGTTCTAACAACAACTTTGATCATCACTCCCCCTTTTTTGTATAGAACTGGCCTTTAGGGTGAATACTGACAAGGCTACAAGAAGAAAAGTGTTCTAGGCAGAGGCTTACCTCATTTTAAGAGGTCTAAAAGACCTGAGAAGACAAAGGAAGATGTCCCAACTTCGCTTACAAACTCCCGGACAACCGAAGTTCTTGCCGCCACCCCTACCAGTTTTCACCTAGAAGATGTGCTCAGCTGGATGGACCTCATGAATGCCCTCATTGAGGAGCTCCCTTTGTTCAGCCCAGAGAAGGCAGTTTTGGAGATAAGGGGCTCTAGAAATTAGTACCCAAAGCCCTGCAGTAAAAGGCCCTGGAGGCGAGGGAGGACCTAAAGTGGAGGAAGAGGACGTGGTCAGAATAGGAGCTAAGGACGCCATTGACCAGACCTTTCTCCTTAGGGGAGCTGCTAAGCATGGGCCAGAGTCCAGCCCTTAGGATGGCTCCAGCTTCTTTGTAAACCACACACTCCCTCCCTTGTCGCAAGAAATTCTGTAGAAAGCAAGGGAGAAAGGGATGTGCTTGTTGGCCAACTCCTTTAGTCATCACATGAGTCATGTATACATATATATCTTTTTGGGCATTGCCTTCCATGTTCCTTGAATATAACTTACTCCATTATCTCTTACAGGCCATGAACCTCTTCTTTTATACTCTTCATTTAGCTAGGAGAGCTCCATCTCCTTCGGCAACTCAACTCTTCAAGAGGAGCTCACGAAGATGCCGAATGAGCTCTATGTTGCCAGGAACGACCTGGAAAGGGCAGATGAGGACAACATAGTCATGTTTGAGTAGCTCACTAAAGCCTTGTCTAAGACCGAGGGCCCAAAAGGTAAACTAGACAGCTTCAACAACACGTTTAGCCGAATGGAGTTTGCATATAAGGCCCTGGACTAAGAGCACGAGGCTAAGAAGAAAGAGGCATTTGATTTTAAATATGAGTTGATTCAGGCTAGAAGAGAGCTCCAAGCAACTGGGCCTATTTTGGAAATAGCCCAAAAGACCACAGACCTGGAACGCAAGGGCAGAGAAAATGCTGAAATTGCACTAAAAGGTCTTCAGGCTCAACTTTCAGCTAAAGACCTCGAATTATCAACCTCTAGTCAGCACCAATAAGCTATAAGTGTCTAGCTTGTTTACATGGAGAAGGGGCTGAAAGAGTCCATCCTTACGGCGAAGACTTAAGCTGTTAAAGAGTTCTGTGGTGCTGAGGGCCCTTTGCTGAGGATTTTTGATTCCTTTGTGACTAGCTTTTACAAATGCAAAGAGCTGGCCCTTTAGCAACCTGAAGACCTTAAGAGCCTCGAGAGGTCCCTGCAGAGATAGATTTGACTTCATAGCTAGAAGCGAAGATAGCCGAGAAGAAGTCTGATGCTCTTGTAGTGCTACAACTTATTAGGGCTGAGGAGCCCAATGTATTGACTAAATCGGAGACAAGCAAACCCTATCCTTCAAGTGCTAGTGGAGAAGGTATTGATGGTGATGACAAATATATAATTTAGGGCTTTTCTCCTTTGTATAAAAGCTCCAGGACCTTTGTAATTGCCCCTTTTATCAATAAAATGAATAATTTTTGGAAATCTTTACTCTGAAATTTTGTATATATCTTGTTTTGTTTGAATTCTTGTTTTTTCTTTTGTTTAAGTTGTAATGTGAGATGGAATGAGCCCTGTGGTACTCTAATGCCCCTACAACATAGAAAAAGAAGATGAGTAGAATTAAGTAAAATAAATAACTTGCCTCAAAAGAGGTCATTACCACTTTCACAAGAGGTCAATGACCTGTTTATCTAATTGAACTGGTTATGTTGGGTCTCTTAATACAAATAAATTTTTTGTAACTTTGGCTAAGTCTTTAAGAGTCATGCCCTTAGACTTTTGAAGTTTTGTTAAAGAATTCTCAAGTGTTGGTTGGACTCCCTAGAGTGTAAGTGTGCTCAATGAGCTAGACAATTACTATGTTAACCTCTTTGCAAGAGGATTTGTTCAGCTCTCACCAGGCCTACGTGAGGACCTTTTACTCTTGGTGACTAACCTATATGGTGATAGTAATTTTTGAAGTCTTTGAAGTTTTAAAAGAAAAACTTGTCCTTTTTAGCTAAATCTATAGTAGAGTCAAGCCCTCTTTTGACTTAGGCAATTTTAACAGTTTTCTTAATTATCCCCAGACCTCTTCAGTTGTGGAACCAACCTCTTTGTGAGAGGGTTTTGACATAATGTAAGTGTGCTTTTACGAGCTGGGCACTTACTAAACTGACTTCTTTGTGAGAGAATTTTTACAGAGTGTAAGTGTGCTTTTACGAGCTGTGCACTTACTGAATTGACCTCTTTGTGAGAGAATTTTTACATAGTGCAAGTGTGCTTTTACGAGCTATGCACTTATTAAACTGACCTCTTTGTGAGAGAATTTTTACATAATGTACTTTGTGAGCAATGAAATATCAAAACAAACATTTCATATACATTTTTCTTTTGGAATAACTATTACAAAAGTATTGATCATTTCACTTCAAGGATAGTATCTTTTGAGGTACTTTATATTCCATGATTTCATAAGCCCCATGCTGTCTACAATTCTTACATAATAGGTACCAGGCCTGCTAACCTTGGTGACCACATATGAACTTTCTCATTTGGCAGCGAGCTTGCCATGTTCGGAAATCTTGGTGGTTAGGATGACTTTTCGAAGCATTAAATCACTTATATTTAGACTTTCGCGTTTGACCTTTTTGTTGTAGCTCTTAACCATGCTCCTTTTATAGGCTTCTTCCTTGACTCGAGCTTGTTTTCTTTTTTTTTCAAGGAGGTTTAAGATGGCTAGCAAGCCATCATTGTTTTGAGTTGGGTCATGATGATTGATCCTATTCGTTGGCAATCCCATTTCCACTGGGATCACTACTTTAGTCCCATAGGTCAGAGAGAATGGAGTTTCTCCAGTTGGACCTTTGATGGTGGTCCTATAGGCCCACAAAACTAATGGGAGCTCTTCAGGCTAGTTTTCCTTGGTATCATCAAATCTCTTCTTTAACGAGCTCATGAGGGTTCTATTGGTACCTCTACTTAGCCATTTACTTAAGGATGGACAGGTGAGTTGTAGTGGTTTTCTATTCCATATCCTTCACAAAAGTCTCTAAAGATGTCGCAGTCGAACTGCTAGCCATTATCTGTGATCAACTCCTTTTAGGAGACCAAAGCAGCAGATGATATTCTTCCATACAAAGCTTTGAATTTTCTTGGTGGTGATTTTGGTTAACTCCTTTGCCTCAGCCCATTTAGTGAAGTAATAGATGGCCATAACTACAAACTGTCTGCCTTTTACCTAAGGGGAAATGTCCTATGTCCCTGCCCCATTAAGAGAAAGGCTAATGGCCGCTAACAGGGTTCATCAGCTATGTAAGGAGTTATTGGATGTTGGTGAATCGCTAGCACTTGTCACACGTCTTTACCATCTCCTTAGCATCTTATAGGATAGTAGGCCAGGAGTAACCTTGTCTCCCGACTTTGAGAGCTACGAAACGGGCTGCCAGATACCCTCTACACAACCCCTCGTGAATCTATAGCAGAGCTATTTGGGCTTGATAGGGGTGTAGGCAGAGCAAGAAAAGAATGACATACCCCCATATGTATAACGTTACTTTGATGATCACGTATCTATTGGAGATGTATTTGATCATTTTAGCTATCTTTTTATCTTCTGGGAGAGTTTCCACTCGTAAGATAGTCCAAAATCGGGTAAATCCAGCACTTGCAGATCTGTACTGGGGCTATGTCCAGCTCCACGAGCTCTTCAATATCTTTTATTTCCAAATACTCTATGTGGATACCGTCGAGTACCCCTGACAATGAAGTAAGTTTGGCTAGGCGGTCTGCCTTGTTATTCTAAGCTCGAGGGACCTTGATGAAGACTACATTTGTAAGTCTCTAAGTTACTGCTCGAGCTTTAGCTAAGTAAGCGGCCATGTGGTCCTCTTTGGCCATGTTGTGGCCAAGTATTTGGCAAACTGTGATTGTAGAGTTGTTGTAGATCACCATCTGTCTTGCCCCAAAGTCCACAGGTATTTTTAGGCCTGCTATAATAGCTTCGTACTCAGCCTCATTGTTGGAGGCCTTGAAAAGGAACTTCAAGGCTATTTCTAACGTGTTGGACTCACGAGTGATTAAAACCAAATAAGCACCAGAACCTTGGAAGTTGGAACCTCTATCAGCGTGAAGTATCCATAGGGGAGTCTCTGGCTGCAAGTTCATTAAGGTGGTGAGGTTTAAGGTGCTTGATTCCACAGGTGGCAACAACTTTAGTTGCTCAGGGATCTGCTCTTCAGTGTAAGTAAACTCCACTATAAAGTCTGCCACGACCTGGCCCTTAATCGAAATTCGAGGTTTGTAATTGACCACCAACTGCCTAAGCTCTGTGGCCCAAATGGCCAACCTTGTCGACTATTCTAGCTTATTAAGGACCTTTCGTAATGGCTCATCAATGGCATGGGCCTAGAAGTAGGGTCTCAGTTTTCTAGAAGTGAGCAGGAGGGCGTATACTAACTTCTCCAACCTAGGATAACTCTGCTAGTGCAGCAGACAGGTAGTTGCACCCCTCCTTCCTTTCTCATAAGAGCTGAACTGACTGTTGTGCGTGATACTGCCAAGTATAAGCATAGAATCTCATCCTTCTATGGTGAACTATAGGAAGGTGGAGCTCCCAGGTACCGCTTGAGTTGCCGAAAAGCAAGCTCACATTCTTATGTCCATTCGAAGGCCTTCTTGAGAGCTTTAGAAAAGGGATGGCACTTATCCGTTGCTTTGAAAATGAACCTGTTCAGAGCTGCCATCCTCCCAGCTAGACTCTAGACCTTTTCTGGCTTGGTAGAGGACCTCATATCAATCAAGGCTTGTATTTTTTTAGGGTTTGCCTTTACCCCCCTCTGAGTTACCATGAAACCCAATAACTCGCCTCCTTTTACCCTGAAAGTGCACTTGGCAGGATTAAGAAACATACCATTCACCTTGAGAACGACAAATGCTTCATTTAGGTCTACTACATGGTTGAAGGTTTTAAGTCTTTTAACCAACATATCATCGATTTAAACTTTCATATTTTTACCAATCTGATCCTTGAATAAAGTGTTCATAACTCTCTGATAGGTACCCCTGTGTTTCTTAGGCCAAAAAACATAGCCTGGTAATAGTATATTCCATCATTAGTTATGAATGAGGTTTTTTCTTCATCTTTTGGAGCCATCCTGACCTGATTATAGCCAGAGTAAGCATCTATGAAGCTCAGAATCTCGTGGCCAATGGTCGGATCCACGAGCTGGCCAATTTTTGACAGCGAAAAACTTTTTTTGGGGCAGGCTTTGTTAAGATCCTTGAAGTCAACGCGCATTCTCTACTTCCCACTGTGCTTCTTCACGAGCACCATGTTGGATAATCACTTAGGGTAGTGGACCTCATATATGAAACTAACTCGAAGGAGTTTCTGGACCTCTTCCTTAGCAGCTTGATTCCTTTCAGCAGCAAAGTTCCTTTTTTTCTGCCTTACAGGCTTAAAAGTATGATCAACGTTGAGCCTGTGGACCATGACCTCAGGATTAATCCCCTTTATGTCGTCATGAGACCATGCAAAGATGTCAGCATTGGCCCTTAAGCACTGGGTGAGCTCCTCCGTGACTTTTGAAGTCAGCTGGTTACTTATCTTAAGCACTTTATCAGGCTGTGAGGGGTCTAAGAAAAGGTCTTCTAGGTCATCTATAGGTTTGCCCCTGAGCTCATTTTCTTCATCCCTGGGTCCAAGGTGCCAATCTCTCACCTTTCAGAGCTATCAAACCCCTCTGCATTAACCAACACTTTAGCAGCTGAGGCTTTGAGTTCTATAGTGGTTATATCGGCGCACTTGACCTCTTTCAGAGCTCAAAAGTGACAATACCTTGCTTCCACTTGGTTTCCTCCGACCTCCCCAATTCCATGAGGGGTTGGGAATCTCATGGTAAGGCTACAGGTAGTTATCACAGCTCTTATTTCATTTAGTGTGCCCCTCCCTAAGATAACATTGTAGTGGGGGACTTTGTCTAAGACTAGGAACTCGGCCATCATGGTAACTTGTTTTAGAGCTATTCTGAGAGTAATTGAGAGTTTAATGGTTCCCAAGGACCTAGTTTTTTCACTTGAAAAACCCACCAAAGTTACTGAGGATGGGGTCAGGTGCTTGATGGTAAGTTCCATGGCTTTAAGGGCGCTATAATACATGAGGTTAGAGGTAGCTTCGGTGTTTATGAGGATACGATGGACATTATGATTGCCCACCATAGCTATTACAACCAAAGGATCATTGTGGTGTATTCTACCCCGTTCATGTCTTCATCCGTGAAGGTGATTTTCGTGACCTCATACTTCATCATTTTTTAAGGCCTGAAGCTAAGGAACTTTATCTCCGAGCTCGTTGATTTGGCCTATTTGACATGGGCCTTTCTAGACCTATTGCTGGCGAGGAACCTCTTTTGATCATGAAAATCTCGTTGGCATGCTAATTTCCTTTGGCTTTTGGGGCAGTATCCTTTTTTTTGTCTACATACTGCCGGAGTTGTCCTATTTGGGTGAGTTTTTTTATTTTTTCTCTCAACTTCCAGCAGTCGTCAGTCTTATGGCTGTGGTCTTTGTGGTATTGGTAGTACTTCATTATGTCCTCTTTTTCTTCGAACTCTTTATTTTTTGTGGTTCTGGGAGTTACCCTGGATTTAATTGGGCATAGACTTCACCTAGAGGGGCTGCCAAGGGGGTGAATTGCCGGCGAGCCTTGCCTTCGCTTTGTTCAGACTTGTTTGCTTCCTTTTTGCACTTCTTACCCTCTCTCTTTTGACCGCGGGGTGGTGCTTAAAGGAGGGCAAGAGAGTTGAGAGACCTGACAAATCACGCCCCTAAAGAGCTTCTTCCACACCGATCTAGTTGTTAACATAGTCTAAGAGCTCGGACATGGTCTTATGGGCCATCTTGGCCAGAGTCTTCAGGCAATAAGGGGAGTTCAATCCTTCCATGTGTGAACACCCCAATCCATGACTCTCGTGTGGCTATGATTTTTATACAAAACAAGCATCTTGCATTTAGTCCTGAGTCATCATGCATATAGATGACTGATAGGAAAGACTCCAAGTTTGGATCCGCTGGGAGTTTGTCATGATCAGTGTAGCCACTTCGTTTACTAGGTCGGGGATCGACCTGCCCGGTCAGGCCCGCACCCCGTTAGAAAATTTGAGTTTTTTAGGTGTTTTGGTGCATTTTTGAAGAGCCAGCCGCAAGCCCCAACCGCACGGCTCGCCGGCAGCCGCATGCCCCAGTCGCACGCTCCAACCGCACGCCCTAGCCGTAAGCCCCAGCCCCACGCTTCAACCGCACGCCCTAGCAGTACGCCCTAACCGCATGATTCCCTAACTGTGAGGCTACCCCTGCGACTGGCCTCTTTTGGACATTTTTTTGGCAAAAATTTATCTATAAAGAAGACCCTTAGGCTCTCATTCGGGATCATCAACACTCAGTAGAGTTTTTAGAAAGGAGAAACTCTGTCAAGATTATCAGTGAGTCTTTTTAGAGAAGAGAGTCTTAGAAAGAGAAAGTTTTTAGAGAGAGAAAGTTCTAGATAAAAAGGAGCAAGAAAGCGATCCTCGTTCTTTTTCAAGCGCATCAGGTACGTCTTTCTACAACTCTTCAAATTTTCAATACTGCATTTAAATACGAGTTTTAATACAAAAAGTTAGATAACTTGCAAAGAAGTTCATTGCTTTCAAAACAAGTCTTTTCTAAGTTTTACAAGAAAATTAAAATCCATTTTGACACGTTTTCAAAACAAAAGAAAAATACAAAAATAGTTTCCAAACAAATGGAACTACGAGACTCTGATTTTATTCTGCGAATGATACGTAGGTGCTCGCAAAGCTCGAGTCTGATTTCAAAATATAATTTTAAACTAAATTTATCCAGAAAAGACTATTTTGAAAACTATTCAAACTACTTGCAAGATGTCTAAAATAGGAATTGAATACATGATCCATTAAGAGACCGAAATGACGAATTAGGTGCCTAACACCTTCCCAATTCGTAACGTAGTTCCCAAACCCTAACAAAACAAGTTATCAAATAAATCTCTGGTTCAAATGTATGAAAGATAGTTTGTTTTCAAATTATCTTTTGTACGATCTTTTGTTTGTTTTCTTGTAAAACAAACTGACGACCCTACAAAACAAGTTTTCATTCAAAACAAAAAAGGAAAGGGAATTCCGAGGGTCGTGGGATCCAAATTCTCACAGTGGCGACTCTGCTGGGAAATGTCGAGAACTAAACTCTTGTATAATGGATCATATATTTAATTCCTATTATTTATTAGATATAGGATTGCAAGCCTTAGTTTTAGGATAACATAGAAGCGATTTAGATGGATACCTTGATACCTTTATTTGTTAATTATGTGAGGAAAATCTTTTTAATAATTTAAATTGTGTAAAATATCATAACAAACTAAAGCATTGATCAATAATAAACCACCATATTGTTATTTCGCACGCACTCACATACTATCATGCATTTTTGCGAGTGTGAATTTTACCCTATTAACCTCAGGCCCAGAGTCGTAATTAGGCCGTGGACTTGTGGGTCTGCAATAATCGAAAGCGCATGGGACCACTCTCTTTGGCCAAGTACTTACCGAGGTATATAGAGTGACGAGAACACTCATGTACCCGGGATGTATATCAAAAGGTCCTTACATATACCTACGCTCTTAAGGTATATTGTAAGACCTGCCAAATAAAAGGGAGCCTTAAACTTTACTCCATTAAACCACACTTGCATATAGGAGAGTCAGTTTAAAACACAAAGATTTTATGCATTATTTTAATGACTAACAATTGTGAGAACCTAGTGAACAAAGGCCCTGCCAATCATACTGTCATGGTTTTGGCAGGTACGGCCGGAGGTTATCTAACCTCCTCTGTAAAGATTCACGAGAACTTAAAATCCTCGTAATTTTCCTATCGCTAGTTCCATGAATAAAGCAACTCATGAGGAGAGAACTTTCCGTGTTTTCAATCGATTTTATAAAAATCTTTTCGAAATAATTTTCGAAATTCAGATGGTAAGGGAACCTAAGGAATGTATATTCCTACTCTACCTCTTGTACGGGGTTCTCAAATTGTCATTGTTTGGTCTGTTTTCGATCTCACCTAAAGAAAAACTTTTTATATGCTTTAGCATTTTCCCGATTGATGTATTCTTAAATAAAGTTCGGTAATTCCTAAATGATATATTGTTGTCTTTTTTTCAAGGAATGTACTTCGTGGATTTATCCTTTTTCTCGCATCAGATATTCATCCAATCTGGCCTCTGCGTGGGCTGGAAGAGATAGTACCGAGTGACTTATCAGACCAGACTCTTCCGAAAACATGGATCAGAACACACCGAATAAGAATGTGAACAACCATTTTAATAATGCAGTGGATCCACCACCCGGTCCTTTTTACCCGAACCAGGGGGTACCTCAGAATAATACTATGGGGGGTTTACCACTGCATCTCACTCCGCCTCTGAATACTGATTCGAATTTAGCCAGCACGAGTGGAAATGGAAACGTTCCAGTACCCAACCCCAAGGAATGTACCGGACGCTGATGAACCTAAGTCAAAGTATGGCCATATTCTTAACTGACAATCAAAATACTCGTGCCAAATTGGACGAGTTGGCCAAAGGACGCGTGACAGAACCGGCAAGAGAGGCCCCGGTTATTCCACCACCACCACTCTCATTTCACACTGAAGTACCACCTCCATTTGAACAGTTAAATCAACCAAAGGCTGATCCCATCAGTAATTGGTTACAACAAGACCCAATCGATCAAGCTCCTCTGCCGATACATCCAATCCATGAACCTTATCGGGATTCATATTATGAATCGGTAAGAAGGCCAATGAGTATTCAATGAGAAGGCCCGTCACTGATGGAAACCTATCGAGGAGACAAAGATCTGTCCAAACTTAAGGAACAGTTACGAGCACTTACTCAAAAGGTAGCTGAGAGTTTGAATGACTTAACTCAAGTGCAAAGCTACAATTTGTACCCTGAAGCTCGTTACCCGTTGGGCTTCAAAATGCCTTCCATCCCGAAATTCACGGGAACTACGCCACCATAACTCCATTTGAAATCTTACGTCAGATCGATGAGGATTTACGATATCGGTGAGGCTGAATTGGCTAATTTCTTTCATCTCACTTTTGTAGGACCAGCCCAAAGTTGATTTTTGAATCTTGAGAAACACCGTGTCAGGTCATGGTCGGCTACCGTTCAAGAATTTGTAGCACAATATAAAACTAATGAAGAGCTCAAGGTTACGAGGAAACACCTGAAAATGGCCAAGCAAAAAGAAGGCGAGAGCATTAGCGAGTTCGTTATAAGATGGAGAGAATTAGCCACCGAAATAGTGGAACGTCTCGATGAGGAAGAACAGTTGGGAATGTTGTTAAGAATTTGAAATCCGAAAATTCGAGCTCAAATGGGGCACCAATTCTTTGATAGATTCAAGGCTTTACTTCACGTGGGCAATGCGATTGAAGAAAAGTTAGCTAGACAAGCTGAAATCAAAAAGTCTGCATCACAATACAAAAAGACTTTTACTTCAGTCATCAATCAAGTCACCTCTTACGGGTCTTATGGTAGGGGTTATTCCAACAATCCCTATGATCAAAACTCTAGAAGGAATGTCAGGAATTATTCTACACCCAGGTACCGTAACAACAACAACAACAATCCCAGAACATTTGACCAAAATAGATCAAGAGAAAGATACTTTTCATAATTGATGGGACCTTTAGGAAAAGTATTCGAACAATTGAAAGAAGCTGGGATAATATATCCCATGAACCCAAGACCGTTACCATAACAAATACCACCCCATTGGAATATGAACGAACGTTGTGAGTACCATCAAGGGTTCGAACACACTACTAACAGTTGCATGGCCCTGCGACATGCTATTCAAAACCTAATTGATAACAAAAGAATACCTGACCGGTCTACACCAAATGTCGTAAGAAATCCTTTTCCCAATCACCGAATTAATGCCGTTGAGGAAGATTTAGACTTGCCAGATCCTGTATCTTTGATTAAACCTGTCGTGGATGTGGAAAACGTTGAAGTGTTAAGATTTGACTATAAAAAGCCTTCACCTGCTATTATCAAACATGATCTTGAAAAACCCTAGAACGTTGTCAAGGAAACCAAAGATGAAACATTATTGGGATTATGTGTTGATGAAACTTTTACCTTGCGGTCACATGGAATGGTTAATCTGAAAGTCATAGAGTGGATGGAACGAATATAATTTATACCCGGACTTGGACTCGAAAAACGAAACCAAAGAATCGCTTACTTTCCTCAATTTAAAGATAATCTGAGACGACAAGGCCTTGGGTATAACCGTGGAAAAGCAATAAGAAAGGGTATGTACTAAAGTAAGTACACATCACAAATAAATATGATCGCCTTCGACTGGAACAATGTCGCTCATGTCGAAAAGAAGGCGCCTTCAACCCCTATTAAACCACCTGAAGAAACAATTGATCCGGTAGCAAAATGGGTCCAACAATTGACTCGCTCTGAAAGAGTTTACCAACCACCAAGTACCAAATAACCTACTATTACTGCTCTTTCCAAAGAACCGACAAAAGATTCGGGAGAAGGGCGTGTCGTGGAATAATTGAAGAAAACACAAGCCCAAATCTCAATATGGGGACTCTTGGTTGCATCTAAGCCACACCGTGTGGCATTGATGAAAATGTTAGATGAATCAGTTGTTCCTTTTAAAGCTACCCCGAATGAATTAACAACAATGATCGCTTCAATGGGGGTGCAAAAACAGATGCTCGGGTTCTCCGACGAAGATCTATCACCACTGATCTGGGATCATAATCAAGCCTTACATATTATCGTTGTGGCCCGTGGAATGTCTATACCATACGTTCTGGTGGATAATGGCTCTACGATTAATGTATGCCCGTTGAAGACTGCAATTCGTTTGGGTATTGATTTGACCACACTAGAAGAATCACCAGTCACAGCTCGAGCCTATGACAATACAAAGCGAGAAGTATTGGGTTTTCTCATGCTGGATATGAAAATGGGACCGACTACATTTACGAATGAGTTTCAAGTCATCGATATTCCATCGAGTTTTAATTTGTTATTGGGTCGGGTTTGGTTGCATGAAGTTGGTGCACTCCCTTCTTCCCTTCATCAAAAGATAAAAATACATTTCAACGAGGATGTCATTATCATTAAGGGAGATAGTGAAAGAACAATAATGCCCAAAGACTCGCCTGTGTTGGGAATTGGTAACCAAGACGTCCAACTTGGGGGATTTTCATATGAGCCGAAAGTGCAAGATTTTACCACCCAAACTGTGAAATATCTACCTCCCGATGACATGCCAATAATAAACACACGAGTGGTACAAATAATTGAGCCATACCAACAACCTAGTCCTCTTGCTGGGTTAAGGTATATGGGAGATGATAACCGAATAAAAAGCACCATATTCACTGATAGTTCGTTAAATGGATGGTTTGTGAAAGATGGTGAAGACTTCCCTTATTGTGGGTTTCAAGAGCCATGGGTTAATAAAGAAGGGAAAAGGCAACCATAGTTAGAAATCTTCTTCGAGGAAGATTTGTATATAGGTGAGGGTTTTACCCACACCTTCTCATCTCAACTAAAGATCACCCAACCGCCTGTCAAGCCGTTAGAAGAAGAAGGCATGCTGGGAAATATGTTTGAGATAATGGCACTTAAAGAAGATTACCTCGGGGAGCCTATGCACCTCATATTCCCCATTAAAGAAAAGAAGAAGTATGAGAAGAAAGAAAAGGATATTGATAGAGATGTACAAGAGTTAGAATGTATGTTATCTGTACAAAATGATATTTCTATCAATAAAATTGCCAATGTTTCCCCTTACTTTGATTCTTATAATGTGGAAGTGATGAATGAGAATTTGAGAGATGAACAAAGAATACAACCCATTGAAGGGGACACTATCACAATAAATTTTGGCACCAGTGATGATAAAAAGGAAATAAAAATTGGGGCTGAATTAAATAATGATGAAAAGACAGATTTGGAAAATTTATTGAAGGAATTCGTCAATGTAATCAGTAAAGGCAAGATGCTAGGGTATATAGTGAGTAAAAAGGGAATTGAAGTTGATCCAGCAAAGATAAAAGCTATTCAAGAAATGCCAGTTCCTAAAACTGAAAAGGAAATTCGGGGTTTCCTCGGGAAATTGCATTTCATAAGCAAATTCATTTCGCAACTGACTCAAACATGCGAGCTAATTTTCAAACTACTTCAAAAGAACTCAGATGGGCAATAGAACGAGCAATGCCAGAAATCATTTGATAAGATCAAACAATACTTGTCCAGCCCGCCAGTCTTAACACCTCCCCAAGTGGGCATTCCGTTGATATTATACATGTCTGTCAACAACTCGTCGGTGGGGGCAATGTTAGCACAACATTTGCTGAAAACAAGAATTGAGCAAGCGATATATTATCTAAGCAAAAAGCTTTCTCTGGGAGAACGAAATTACATGGCCTTGGAAAAATCATGTGTTTCATTAGTTTGGGCCACCCAAAAGTTGCGGCATTACATGTTGGCTTTTTTCATAATCTTAATCTCTCGCATGGATCCCTTACGATGCTTGTTCGAGAAATCCGATATTGACTAATAGGATGGCTAAATAGGTGTTTTTGCTCTCAGAGTTCGATATCTCGTACATAACTCAAAAGGCCGTCAAAGGGCAAGTCATAGCGGATCACCTAGCTAGAAACCCTGTCATCGATACCGAGCTAGAGGAATTTGAATTCCCCGATGAGGGTATCATGGAGATTACAAAAGGTGACGAATGGAAAATGTACTTTGACAGTACTTGCAATCGAAATAGAAACAGAATCGGGATTCTGTTGATTTCACCGGATCAGACCCATGCCCCTATGTCCTTTCGCTTGGAGTTTCCCTGTACTAACAACATCGCGGAATACGAAGCCTGTATCGTAGGCTTAGAAATTGCTCTACAAAAAGGGGTTCATAAGATCCAAGTGTTTTGGACTCCGCCCTCATTATTCATCAGATTCTAAAAAAATAGAAGATCAAAAAAGAAAAACTTGTACCATTTTTAGGCCAACTTGAAAAAAATTTTGAGAAATTTGATTGTATTGAATTCTTCTATATCCAAAGAACACAAAACAACTTTGCTGATGCATTGGCTACTCTGGCTTCGATGATTAAAATTCCGGGGGAAAAAGAGAAAATCCAGATCCAAATTCAGAAGCGGGAAAATCCGGTATTGTGTCTATCATTAGATGTTGAAAGTGGAAACGTGGTTAAACCAAGTGTTTGGTATTATGATATCTGGTGACTACTTAAGCACAATGAATACCCACCAAATACAGATAAAGCCACTCGAGTCGCACTTCGCCGACTCGCATCCTGATTCATCATTTGCGTGGGAAAATTATACCGAAGAAATGATGATGGTATACATCTTCAGTGCCTCGACGAAGAAAAGTCTCGAGCAATGATGGAACAAATCCATAGTGGAGAGTGTGGTCCACACATGAACGGTCATACGCTAGCACGTAAGATAGTCCGTCGAGGGTATTATTGGTTGACAATGCAAAAAGATTGTTTCGAATATGTCAAAGGTTGTCATCAATGTCAAATATACGCCAAAACACAGAAGCTCCCACCAAAAGAATTGTATCCTATGACATCTCCTTGGCCATTTTCCATCTGGGGTATCGACATAATTGGTAAGATCTCACCAAAAGGTAGCAATGGGCATGAATACATCTTAGTTGCTATCGATTACTTCACCAAATGGGTTGAAGCCGAATCCTACAAAGATTTAAATGCCAAGAAAGTAGCTCGATTCATCCGACAAAACATCATATGCCGATACGGGGTACCACATGAAATCATAAATGATAATGGGACACATTTTGAAGGTTAAGCTAACAAGGTTATAGAAGAATACAGAATCAAACGCCACAAATCCTCCCCGTACCGCCTGCAAACTAATGGGGGCTGTTGAGGCTGCTAATAAGAATTTAAAGAACATTATTAGCAAAATGGTGAAATCTGGCAGAGATTGGCCTGAATAACTCCCATACGCACTCTGGGGGTATTGTACCACTGCAAGAGTTTCTACGAGATCAACGCTTTTCTCCCTCACATATGGAATGGAAGCAGTTTTACTAGTAGAAATGGAAATACCCTCTTTACGGGTTATCTTGGAAAATCAAGTCACTAAAAATGATTGGATAATGGCACGATACGAGGAATTGGCAATGATCGATGAAAAACGGTTAAAGGCTTCATATCAACATTAAGGATACCAAAACTGTGTCGTAAAAGTCTTTAATAAGAAAATTCTAGTTAGAGGCATCATAGTTGGAGACTTACCGATATTGATGGCCAATAATTAAACTCGCTAGTCAACCTCGATCGATTAAAGAAGTATTATTAGTGAAATTGTACACATAAACTACGAAGACCTGAGCCCCTAATAAAAAATAAAAAAAAATCGAGAAAACGTAGGCAACCTGAGTTAAATTTCAGGCTCGGTCTATTCCATATAATAACATTCATTCGTTTAGAGGCAAATGGACAGAAAGATATTTTTCATACATATATAACCCAAGTTTTCCATACAAGACAAATAAAAACAACCTACATCGAACCTACTCACATCCTTTCCTACATCATTTTTCTATATCCTTCACCTCCATATCTAAACCCAAAATGCTTTCAAGAAGAAGCCATCCATAAAACCTAACCATCCCTGAAACCCATCAATCAGTAGCAGAGTGCAAAATCCTCTCCCTTTCCAAGGCATGATATGAAGCTAGAACAGTCTCATCTGTCACTCGAGTGTCTACATACCAAAACCATTTCATCAGCATCGGGTCATACTCAATGGTCTGACGAACTATTCGCCATATATGCAACACCACATTAGACCGTGTCACCTGGGTAGTACTAAACTCCGCACCATGGAATCGACGAGTATAACGAGTAGACCACAAACCTCGCAAAGTCATCTCTAGCCATGGGGTAATCGGGAGAGCAATAGAAGAAAAGTCTCTCAAAGGTAGAGGAACACTGAGAGGGATGTTGAACTGCCTAGTCAATCGCTCCGGTATGTAAAAAGATGTCTCCCTCAAGCCACGAAACTGAAGATAGTTTTGTCCACCCATGCTCATAATCATAGTCCTCAACCTCCACCAAGGAACATCCCACCAAATGACGGAGGCCAACTCCGAGAACCTAACGGTCCAGTCAAAAGATGTCAGACGAGAAGATATAGCGTAATCATACCAAAGAAAGAAATCTCAGGAATTCCAAGGTAAACGTGGCTCCAGAAATCGAAACCTCTCCGTCAGCCACATGTATAACAGAAACGGGCTACCCCAAAATACCTCACTATGACCCTATACCATAACATCCAAACCATTTAGCGTCTCCGCTAATAGAATCGAAGTCACCAAATGTCGATGTCTAGCCTCCGATATAACCCAAACAATCAGAGGGTCAACCAGAATGGCATCTCCCGTAATCAGCATCATATGAGAAAAGGCACAAAGGAGACATGCCGCAGTCCGTCCCGAATAATATGTCGGGTCATTGCCATGCCATGTGAAAAACTCCACTATCCGGCCTAGGTGGAGCTATCCCTCTACTATCATAGATCTACACTCGCCCTCCCGTAACCCCAAGAACTCCGCTAGTATAACTCGGGGGCTCCTACCGTCTCTCAAAGAAGCTAGTGGCCAAGCTACATCCTGTCGCATCAGTACGACGAACTCCTCGATAATCAGGCACAGCTTGTCCAATTCGATACCAAAGCAATGATCTTTCGGGTCCCAAAAATCCACTATCCGTTGCAAGAATGACCAGTTGATCTCATACATACACCAACGATGCAAGTGGCTGAGATCACCCCAGTTCAGACCACAGTCGACCTCTGCAAGAGCAAGATAATCGGTCAAAAGGGTAAAGGCAGGATGGTATGGAAGGATTACATACTGACAAGAAGAAGAATGGAGTTTTTTGAAGGAAAAAAGTGGAATAGATAAGGTGTAAAGTGAGAAAAAGGACAAATTCGCGCATTATTTATAGCCTACTGTACAGGCCAACCGCACGGCTAGCTCCCAACCGTGCGGTTGGCAGCCAACCGTGCTGCTACCCCTTGCAGTTAGGGGGTGCGGTTGGCCCTTTTCCTTGTTAAAACTTTCTAACTTTCTTATAATATATCATGATGAAGATATTGCTAGACATTATTTTGGAAGAACGATCCATCATTGCATGCATATAGGTTTGATAATTCCTTGCCAATACATGTATACTTAATCTCATCACATTTTTCTAAAAATAAAATAACGCGGACATCAATTAACGCATTCATAAACTCTTTTTTCAAAATTCAACCATTCATTAATATTCTAGCCATAATAATTTAAAAACTTAATAACTAAACTTGTTCTAACAAAAACCAACATAATTAAAACCAAACAAAAAACTAAAATGTTTTTTCGAAACCAACAATTAAAACACTAATCACTAAAACTGAATCATCAAAAAGAACCATCATGAATAAACCCTATCGCTGTGGAGAAGGAGGAGGATCCATTGTACGCCGGCGCTTCGCCTCGGTCTCCCCGACGCCCTTTGCAGGACTCTCAGACGCCACGCTGCTACGAACCTGGGGCAAAGGAGCAAGCCTCAAAGTCCGGCCTGATCGCTGCTCACCTTGCACCGACTGAGACGGCACCACTGATCGGGATCGTGTGTGAGAGGGGTGGTAGGTCACCGTCACATCACCTGCCAAGCGATGAGCATACTTTTCCATGTACTGCGTCGGGAATGGCGTCGCAAATGTTAACAACTCGTAGGCTTTGAAATAGCTCTAGAGCAACTCGGCCACCTCTCGTAGAAGAAACGAACCTCTCTGTCAAAACAAAAATACACATTAATATCAAAACATTTACATAATATATTTTCAAAAATTATACCTCGTCGCCCGACACATGCGCCAAGGCACCTATATGACCATTGTCCACCGGGATATCGGGAATTCGGTACTGCCTCTGACGGCCAAACTCCAAGTATAGGATATCCTTCGGGTACTCCGGGATCGAGTACGAAGTTGATGCCTCACCCGGACCAGTCTGAGACGGCCCCACTCCAGCCCTAGCGACTTCACCAACCGCCGAAGGCGCCTCCTCTTCCGACTCCTTTGTCCTCTTCGACTCAGGGGCCACTTCTTTTACCTTCCCTTTCTCGCCCGCCCTCGTCGCCGGCGCCTCCCCCACGCTTGTCTCTTCTCCTAACCGAGTGGCATAATCCGTCACCTCCCAGAAGACAATCCCTCTTGCCGCACCCGACGAAGGAGTAGATAAAGAGTAAGGCCTAAAACCAACTGACCCGGCCTCAGGCGATCCCGTTGGCGTCTATATACTCGGGGAAAAAGACACATATTGGGCCCAATCTATGTCCCCTGACCCAAACATCAGCGAAGAACCCGACACAGATCCATGGCCCGATCCACGACCAGATACTGACCCACATCCCTTCGGCATCTGCATCGCCTCCACCATTTGCACTATTTCCTCCGCAGATATCTGAGGCGTCCTCCCTGCCATGCTCGGTGGAATGGACGATCTCGACACCGGACTCCGGCCACCCCTCCCTACTCTGCTGTCTCTACCGTCTCTACCACGCCCCGGCGATACCGCCACCGAGAGTCCCCCCTCTACTCCTCCACTCGGCCTAGTGGGCACCCCACCATTCCTCTCTCCCAGCGGGACCTCATTCGATCCCTCCTCCTTTCCCTCCACCAACTGAGGCCCCCCCTCTCTCTCTCCATTTGAATCTTCGTCATCCGAATTCGCAATACCCTTAGTCCACTTGTTAGGGGCAGGCACGAGCTGGTGTGGCACCCGCTGCGATATATATAATTGACCCCGAATAAATAACGTGTCTTCTCCAATAGCCACAAACCTCTCATAAAACACTCGTCCGTGCACCCTCTTAATCTCCCGCATCAGGTATCGATGTGCAAACAATCCATAATCTCCCTCCACCAAAGAACCCTCAAATGGCACCCCCGCCATGAACACCGTACGCTCCTCCATGGACAGTAAACCTGGTTGCCTCATTGCAGCTGGAGGCCATGCTGGCACCATCGCTCCTAACACCGGGGTATGCTGCCTTACCACCCGTTCCCCCAAGTGAAACACCACCCTATACGCATGCGTAAACAGCCTCCTCGAACGCGCAGCTGCCAAAGCATCCGTATAACCCCAGTGCTGAGTCACGAATGCGGGCTATGGGCTCCACTGTACCTACCATTTATAAGTACAACGGTTAACTTTTTCATAAATGTGCATTAAATAATTTTACTTGATCATAACTTTTGTTTTTATACTTGCTTGAGCTGAAGCCCAAACACGTCACCCGCACTCAAATTCGGTGTAAAATACCAATACACTCCAGCGATATTCCTACTGTAAAACTGCCGGAATAATGGGAACTCATCCGCATACGTGGGGTGCAGCTGAATTTGCCCTATACCCTAATTAGTATGAGCTATAAACCACATATGTTAAAAGTACATATTTTTTGTTAACACAGGCTTTTAAAATATCAAGGTTATTTAAAATAAGTTACATTTAAATTAAAATTACCTCCCACAGTGTGACAAGCCCACGATGGTTGAGCTTCATGTATCGGCACATGAGATCCATCGGCTCATACAACACTGCTAGCACGTACCCACCCTATGCGAACGTGTATAATTGGTCGAAGTGTCTCAAATACGGAAACCACCACAGCCGCAAGTTGTCTCCACCACGAGCGAAAAAGAAATCATGGAACACCAGCAAAAGATAGCACCGAAACAACTGCCAAACCTCCTGGCGCGTCATCGGCCCAAACCCAAACCTCCCACTCTCGGCCTCAATGTGCAGCACCATCGCAGTGTGCGGAATCCCGTCCGCCACAATATGACTCGACCTCCATCACAAAGCCGCCCCCATCCCATCTAAAGTCACCCATACTCGGGAGTTGGGAGCCACTACCTCCCTTCTAAATGGCAACCCTGTAAACGCGAACACATCCTCCGGGGTCAAAGTCATCTCTCCCTATCCCTAGTGAAACGTGTGTGTAGTGTCCCACCATCTCTCACCTAAAATCATCGGTAAACTAACTGATCGCTGAAACTCCCCACCCAGTAGCACCTTTATAAATCTCCCAAAAGGGGTCGCACTCAAGTAAGCTCTCACGAAGGGGGTAGATGATCCCGAAGCTCCGGCGCCGCTCTTGTGATACCACGGCAACGACCAATCCTTTGTCATTATATTATTTTTATAATCAATTATGTTCTTTTAAAATTAATTATATAATTAGATTTCTTTCGGGCATCTAATTTATTCATCACATTATTTTAGAAAAAAATCCATATTAAGTATCACATATGGCAAGAAATTATCAATCCTATCATCTTTCATAGCATATCATTGCATATTTTTCTAAATAAATGAACAAGTACAGAACATAAAATCAAGACATACCCGAGTCCAACGACGAATCTCGTGCGCCGCGGGCTCCGTCAGCAGCCACTCCCGTCCCTCTCCGGGTGAAATCATAAGCATGTCTTGATACATCGCTCGCTGGAGAGATCCGTCTGCCCCCAGAGGCCCCTCCCATGCCACCCCCTCCCAATCATCGTGATGTGGCGCACAGACAATGTGCCCATCAGCCGTCGTCATCACCGCCTCTAGCTCATTTTTCGAAAGGTGCTCTGGTGCCTCCCCGCCCTCTGGTGGGCCCCCATCATCATAATCACAAAGATCGATAGCAACCTCGAAAATGCCATTCCTAACACTCCTAACAAACGCCCGCTAAAAACTTTTGAAAACTAAAAAAATATATGCTAGAGAGAGAAACTGCAAGTGAAAGTGAAGAGAAAAGGCTAAACAGGATCCTTTTTATAGGCTTCCAAGGGGCCAGCCGCAGGCCTGCTAGCTGTACGGCTGCCTCCCAACCGTACGGCTGCCTCCCAACCGTACGGCTAGGGGGTATATACCCTGCAGCTACCCCCCAGTTTTGACCAGTTTTAACTTCAAAAAAAAAACGGTTGGGGTTTTGGAGATGATGACCATGAATCATTTTTCTAAAAATAAAGGGCTAAGACACATTCACATGCACGAGATGGATGATCAAAATTCAAGGTCCGATACTTTGAAGTCTGTGAAAGAACCGAAATTCAAAAGGATCAATCAGTTTTCCAGAGAGCACGAATCTGGTGAATAAATGGGGAAGGTGTAAAAGAAGAATCTGGTACAAGAAAAAATTAAAAAAGTAGAAAAGAGAAAAAATCCCGTTGGTCAAAGTGAGGAAAGAGTGACAAACAGAAAGGAAGAAAATCGACAAGGAGAGCCACACTAAGAGTGAGAGTTGTGCCAAAAAAGGCGGAGGGCTACATCTTAGGTGAGTAAGACTCCTATTTTGGAAAAAGCAATGAATAAAAAATGAAAAAAAAATTCGAAAGCCAAAACAATGGGCCGGATATGCAAAAAAGATCATAAAAAGAGGGAGCAATAATGGTATTGAAAAACAAAAAACGATAAAGGACCAACACCTTCCCTGTAGAAAATCAAAGGGTAGCTCAAGGAGAATTAAGAAATATCCAAACGAAATTTTATCCTCATAACTAAAAAAGAGGAAAACTGAGGGTAGAGAAAGGCCAAATCCCATCCATGCATGACAGTTTGAAAGTTTCTAGAAAAATTGATTCAAAGTCTAATTTTAGATAACATTAAAAGTCAAAACTGAGGGTGAAATGAATAAAAGAAGGAAAGAAATCTTCAAGTTTCAAAGCAATTCTCTCTAGCATATAAGTTTTGAAAATATCCAAAGAGGAAAGATTGTAATAGCAAGACAATCTTGATGGGGATTTTTTTCGAATTCCTCAAGGCATGAATTCTTCGCAATCCCCACGATGGGAAATAATGACTCTACTTGTTCCCCACGATGGGAATTTTTTGGATTCCTCAAGGCAGGAATTCTTCGCATTCCCCACGATGGGAATTTCTCCAAAATCTCTTTCCCCACGATGGGAAATAACTCTTTTCGCATACTCCCCACGAAGGGAACCTTTCCACATATTCCCCACGAAGGGAATCTCTTTCATATTCATATTCCCCAAGAAAGGAATCACATTATTCTACACATTCCTAAAGATGGGAATTTCTATTCTTTACACAAAATTATCCCGCATACTCCATATAAAGTAAATTATTTTCATTTTTCCAAAGAGGGAGAATCTTTCTTTTTCCTCTTTTTAAACACATTCTATTCTTTACACAAAATCCCTAGTAAGGTACCCCTAAGGGTAGGCAGGGGAAAAAAAGCGATGTATCGTGTATCATAAACCAAGAGAAGGGACAGTTGTGAATTGCATTGCCTAAGACGCTACGAGATTTTGCTTGACAGAAGAGTATGTCTTGATTCGATTAACAATTTAAGATTCACACGAAAGTCGTGTATTGTTGTCTTCTTTATATCGTCCCAGAATCCTTATAAGCAAGGATCCTGGGCCGAGAGGGTCTGTGAACACCCCAATCCATGACTCTCGCGTGGATATGATTTTTATACAAAATAAGCATCTTGCATTTAGTCCCGAGTCATCATGCATATAAAAGACTGATAGGAAAGACTCCAAGTTTGGATCTGCTGGGAGTTTATCATGACCATTGTTGCCACTTCACTTTACTAGGACGGGGATCGACCTGCCCTGTCAGGTCGCAGGGTGCGGGGCAGCACCACGTTAGAAAAATTGAATTTTTAAAGTGTTTTGGTGCATTTTTGAAGAGCCAGCCGCAAGCCCCAACCGCACGGCTCGCTCACCCAGCCGCACGCTCCAATTGCACACCCCAGCCGCAGGGTCCCCCAACCGTGAGTCTACCCCCTGTGGCTGGCCTCTTTTAGAGCTTTTTTTGGCAAAAATATCTCTATAAATAGGATCCTTGGGCTCTCATTTGGGATCATCAACACTCAATAGAGTTTTTTGAGAAGAAAAACTCTGTCAAGATTATAAGAGAGTCTTTTTAAAGAGAGAAAGTTCTAGAAAGAAAAGGAGCAAGCAAGCGATCCCCGTTCTTCTTCAAGCGCATCAAGTATGTCTTTCTATAACTCTTCTGAATTTTAATACTGCATTTAAATATGAGTTTTAATACAAAAAGTTAGATAACTTGCAAAGAAGTTCATTGCTTTCAAAACAAGTCTTTTCTAAGTTTTACAAGAAAATTAAAATATGTTTTGACACGTTTTCAAAACAAAAGAAAAATACAAAAACAGTTTCCAAACAAATGGAACTACGAGACTCTGATTTTATTCTGATAATGAATACGTAGGCGCTCACAAAGCTCGAGTCTAATTTTAAAATACAATTTTAAAATAAATTTATCCGAAAAAACTATTTTAAAAACTATTAAAACTACTTGCAAGATGTCTAAAATAAGAATTGGATACATGATCCATTAAGAGATCGAAATGACGAATTGGGTGCCTAACACCTTTCCAATTTGTAACGTAGTTCTCGAACCCTAACAAAACAAGTTATCAAATAAATCTCTAGTTCAAACGTATGAAAGATAGTTTGTTTTCAAATTATCTTTTGTACGATCTTTTGTTTGTTTTCTTGTAAAACAAATTGGTGACTCTATAAAACAAGTTTTCATTCAAAACAAAAAAAGAAAGGGAATTTCGAGGGTTGTGGGATCTGGATTCTCACACGTTGAAGGCTGCCTCTGCCACTCATTCATTGAGGTTTGTGATTGTAAGGCTTTCTTGATTGAATCGACAAGCATAGTCTTTCAAACTTTCTGTTGACCTCTGTTTAATGGTGAAGAGGTGAGTGGAGGGTTTGGACTGCTTTTAAGTTCAAAGAAAATGGGAGATGAACTTAGTTCCGAGCTCTTGTGAGCTCTGGATTGACCTTGGGAGCAAGCTGTTGCACCACATTTGAGCTGCTCCCTTGAACGTTGTGACAAATGCCCTGCATAAGATACCATCCGAGACATTCTGGAGTCTCATTATATTCTCATACTGGTTCCAGAAGTATACAGGGTCCGCGGTGCTATCATACGACTCCAACGTTGGAAGCTTAAATTTCTCTGAAACCTAACAGCTCTGAATGTGCTCCACAAATAGGGATTTGGAGTCTTTTACCAGGGCTACGGCTGAGCTCCCTCCCAGGTGGCCCATTGTCTTAAACATCTCGGCTATCTAAGCTTTCATCTCGAACAGAAGTCTCTTCTTTACCTCTTCCACAGATCCCTTGTGAAATATCCTATCGAATATAGACCATTGAGGCTTGGCATCTGCTTCCCGAGTTGGAGGAAGGGAAAGTTGAGCTATTTTGCTATGGCTTTAATGTTAAGAGGCTCTCTCAAAGCATCCCTCGTAGACCACATTCACTTGTGAATTCCTCACTGGTGGGGGAAGAAGTGCAAATAAAACCTCTTTGGAGGAGGACTCTCTCCTAGAGCTTGATCGACCAGATTCAAACTCACTGGTTTCGTTACAACTCCCCCTAGATTCTCCGCGTCGGTCTCCAAGATTTTGTATAGCTGGGACTGGCGCGGCTGGGGGAGTTTCTCTCTGGGCCATGAGTTTATTAATTTGGACTAGGAGGGCGGCCGTCGCTCCCTTAGTTCCACTAGGGGATCTGGTTGGGTTTGTCCTGAACACGACATGGTGAGTTTTTAGGTGTGTTTAGATTTCTTAGAAAGGTATGTGACTTAGAGAAAATGTCTTTCCCACAGATGGCGCCAAACTATTGGTGCAAAAAAACTAAATGTAGTTAGTTTAAACCAAACAGTCGAATGATCGGATCAAATGATTAGAGCAATAACTGAAAATGAGCTAAAAGAGTCAAAGATGTATAGAGGAGGTTCGCCTTACATGAAAATTTATATTAGTACTCCTCTGTGAAATAGAACTAGGAGGAGCTCAGGTTGCTTTGTATTATGACGATTGAATTGGTATTTCAAGCTTACAAGATCTCTCTAGCTATTATATCCTCACTAGGTTTACAACAAAAGTATTTTCAAGCCACGCAAGTTCTAATTTTTTCTATATTAGGAGCTCTATTGTGTGCTTTGTAACTCACTTTTTCTATCTTTATGCGGGTTGTTCACTGTTTGTTACTTGAATGATGGATTTCTTGATTTTCATTGGGTTGTTCTTGGTTGTTGAGAGAAGTAAATGCTTCTTCTATATATGTGATAGAGAAGAAACGTGTGGAGGGAGCTCTGTGGAGCAGGTCTAAGGCCATCCCTCATCTTCACCAACTATGACATTGTTTCTCCATGGATTCTGGTGCATTAAATGCAGTTACTATGTATTTAACGAAGGTGAAGGAAGTTCTGTGCCTGTTGCAGGGTGGGAAGTAGTCTCCCATGCCTCTGTCTACCACTCTGACAGAGTGGTTAGGCACCTCCATTATACATGAGTTTTATACTGGGTGTTCTCGCGAGCTCTTTTCGAGCACAGTCTTAGGGGTAGACCTCCCAACTCTTCCACTTTGCTTCTTCAATAATGTCCACGTGTCTTCTCGTGATTGGTCCACGGTGTAGAACACTATTTTACACCATCAAAAATCATGGAAAACATTAAACACATGCCTAATAGTGTAAAAAATCAGATTTTAAAATGTTTGACTTTGGAATTTCGCAATTTTTATTTAAAACAAAAATTTTACAACAAAAACAGTAAATAAACTCAAAACCAATAAAAACCTAACAAACATGACCCAAACCATAAGAATTTTGGAAAATAAAATTCTCAATGATCAAGGATAAATTACGTATGAAAATCATAGAAAAATTGTAAACTATTTGAATATAAAACGAGAATTAAGCATAGATCGACAAAAAACCGATAAATCGACAAAACATATCTATAAACCCTAAAACTAGCCCTAAAAATATGGATTTAAGGTTGATTCCAGAATATATATATATATATATATATATATATATATGATCTCAAATAACTAATCTATGAATAACAAAGCAAACAAACAATTAAAAGCAATCGAATTGAAAGAAAATAGAAAATTAGGGTTTACCCGGTACGCGATTGAGACTTGAATTGAAAATTGTATTAAATGATGGATTGAATGTTGATTACAAAACATTTCTAGCCTCCAAAGATCGTAAACAAACTAATCTAACAATTGTTTTAAGGAATTGAATAATATAACTCTTAAGTTCGATCGTTAGACACTGCGCAAAAGCTCCCAAGAAGCTACGGCTCTCTAAACCTCTCTGTAAATCGACTCTAAATTGTATCGTATCCTAAAATATAAGATATCAAACCTTTTATATGGTACACAGGTGTCTCAAGTTATGGTTTGAATAATCTTTGAAGAAACGGGTCGAAACATAGTCTAAAATTGAATTTGGACAAAAATTAGGCCCCCATTTTTTTGATGGCTTCTTCTTTTACTCATAACTTTATGTTCCAAACTCTGATTGATGCGTTGTTTTTGCCTATGTGTATTTAATTCAAATCTCTATAATTTTTATTTCTGGGAATTTCTTCAAATTCTCAATAGATAAAAACTTTGATCAGCTATAACTTCAGGCTTCTTACGGCAATTCTTGGTTTTCTTCAGAAACTTCAGGAATCGATTCAGTTGAGTTTATTTTCTCTTGGAATAACTCTTGGACACTTTCATTCTCTTCATTCATGCTTAGGGACTTGCTTATTCTCTTCTTGCTAGTGTTTTGGGTGTAGTTTACGGAGTTTTCTCTCCTCGGGCCTCGGAATGGATATTGACTTATTCTTCGGGCCTTCAGGCCTTCTTCTTGCAATTTTTCGCATTCAACCTTCTTGCTTGCATCCAACCTCAATTGCTTAACCACTTTAAGCCTGTAAAATGATTTAGTAACACATGAATATAGTGTAATGCCTTCTTTCCATACTTAAACTGAATTATAAGAAAACGTAGCTTTAGCGAGGAAATATTAGTGAAAAAATTAAATTTTTCGCTAGACATGCCTTATTAGTGAGAAAATTTCAACATTCCTTGCTAGATCAAATTAAATGGAAATTTACATTTTGTGACAAAATTATTTTCTCACTATTACCTAATATCTTGTGAGATTATAAATAATCCTAATTATAGCTAGATATTTTTTTCATCATAAAAGGCAAGTGAAAAATATTTTTCTTTTGTGAGAAAATAATTTTGTTGTTGTACATTTACTTTTGGCGAGGAATTAAATAATCATCACTATATTTAAGGTTTTTTCTCGTGAAAAAATAATTAGAAAAATTCCTCTTCCACAAGGATATAATTTTGTCGTTATACATTTACTTTTGGCGACACTTAAATAATCCTCACTAAATATGTTCTTTTTTGTTACAAGAAACAAGATTATTCATGACAAAATTTATCTCTATCTCACAATGATAATCGTGGGGAATTGAATACATTTTAGTGGAAAAATATTTTTGTTCCATTACATTTCTTGAGATGAAACTCATCTTTCCTCGCCATAGAGCTGTTGCGAGGAAGCTAGCGTGACAAGTTTATTGATGAACAAATTTTCTTGGTATACAACTATTGCGAGGATGTAAAAACCTTTATCGACAAATAGTTTTCCTCATTAAAGCTACGTTTTCTTGTAGTATACATGCAATCTCCAGTTGTAGACAGTAACTAGAAGTTAATTGAGCATTATTTAAGAGATTAGAAATAAAATTTCTGTGCTCAATCACCTGTTGTGATTAATTATTATTTTTTTAAAAAGAAAATAAATTAATCAAGAAGGGTATATATTTTAGGTAAAGCAAAAAGACTTTCCTTATTTTATAATAAAAATATAAGATATCCTTCCATTAATTAAAATTTTGAAACGAGCCCTTTTAACCCATTGCCGGTATCACTCTATACCAAAAGGGTGCTTAATTACATGAACAAATCCAACGGTGGAGCAGGAACATATATAGAATAAGGAAAATGATAACATGTGCTCTAAGGGCACACGTTAACCATACTATGAATGGAAAGAATATCACTTTGCATGAGAATCTGTACTTAATTTAATGGATGTTATAATTTAATTCTTTTTATTTATAGGTGCGTAACATGTGCCCTTAGGGCACACGTTAACATGACCCATAGAATAATGTGGGGCGAATTGCATGTTTATGAAGGGTGCCCGGCCCTATGGCCTACCGTCAAAGTAATGTTTTTGCGAGAGTATAAAATTGTTTTGAGAAGTTATACTGTATACTTCTAATATCGTACATTATTTTGACAATAATTATAATTATTTTACGGTAGTACCATCCTTTACAAAATACGGTTCATTAACATTTTTATACATCTCAATTGTTCATACAATTTAATAACTACATTTTAAGCAGTTCTAAATTGAATTAACCTTGGAAAAATGATTAAGAGGTATCATTTGCAAAATTGTATAGATTCGAGGGCGGTCCGCATTTTTTTGGAACTGGTGGACTTATGTCAGTATATAATTAGGTTAAATGGGTTTATAATAACTCAAAACTTAACAAATTGCTATACTCAATAAAAAAATTGGACCGAACTACAGTCTCGACCAGCTCAAATTGAATCCGACTATGCATACATTTTTCAAAGTACTTAAAAAATAAAACAATGAAAATAAAAGTCCACTATCAACACATGTAACTAACATTTAATTAAGACCTACATATTGCCTTTGCATTAAGGAACATAGCATATTAATTATAGAGACCGGCCATAACAGTTGGCACAACATTGGCCATGTGACACATAAATTAATTTGATTCTTTTTGGTAAAATTTCCCGCCAACAACAGCTTCGCAGTACTTGAAAATTAATGGTGTTTAAATTCAAACATTAGGTGTACGAAATTAAATGATTAAGTCTTGAGTAATGCTACGCACGCTTATCAATTTCATTTGTCAGTTATTTATAAATATTGGATTTATAGGTAGATTGTATATTTTTAGAACGTACAACTCAATAATAATCGAGTATGATTATTTGGTAAATAAAGTTGGTAAATAACATCTCAAAAAGTGCATTAATCAATGTTTAAAGTAGACTCTACCTACTAACTAATACTTCTCTGACACATTGTTTAGTCAATTAATATTTAGTGTACATACAATTACTCTTAAATTCCATAAGAGAACTCCTTAATTGTTTTCGAATCTTTGTGAGAGAGAATTTTTGTTAGTATTTTGGTGCTTTGTAAAAATGACATGATGTGACAGTCTTTTTACTTGTATAAACCATGCAAAAAAGATTCAAATTTATGAAATAGATAAGATATCACTTTTTTTTTAATCTAAAAAGTCAAAGGCAGATTTATGAAACAGGAAAAGCGATCAAACAATATATAAAATGAAAAGAAAGAAGAAAAAAAATACTCAACGGAACAAATTCATGCATAAAGAATGTAGGGCTGGCAATCCTGTTAACATCATACTATTTTAAATAATATTTGGATACTTATGTTCTAATTCTTTCAAAAAAAGGAATATTCGAACTTTGCACCTCACATTTTGACCCCTAATTTGATATGCACCCCATGTTTTAAATTCTTTAACTTTGCACTCCACTGTTAACTAATTTTGTTAAGCTCTGTTAATAAATAAATGAAATATTTGGACTTTGCACCCCACATTTTGACCCTTAATTTGAGATTGCACCCCATTTGGGGTGCAAATTGACGGAACTTAACATAATTAATTAATAATGGGGTGCAAAGTCAATGGATTTGAAACATGTGGTGCAATCTCAAATTAGGGGTCAAAATGTGAGGTGCAAAGTCTAAATATCCCAAATAAAAATTATATATAAATATATACATCAGGACATTTCAAATTATCTGTTTCATTTAATGTAATGTATTTGATCCACTGTTTTCAAATAAATTTTATTTTTAACCAATAACTAGACTGAAAGTATGATTTCTTAAAGATTAAGTTAAATTGAGATTATTAATTTTTTATATAAAAAGAACACCAAAAATCAATTTAAAATAACAATAAAAGGAGGGAATATTGCAGTTTTTAATTAGGAGTTTCACTTTTAAGTTTGATTTCAGAGAATAATACTTGATCAGTATATAATGCAAGGTTCTCTATATAATCATTCGAAAATGGAATCTATTACATTACACAATAATAAAATAGAGGAAGTTCCTCCATAATTACTACATTAATTGTGCCCATAATTACCATAAATTCATTTTCCTTTTCTAATTTAATAGCCGTCCGTTTCTCCTCTTCCTCCTCTTCTCATTATTTTGAATGTTTCCATAAATCAAAAGTTTGAATTATAATGATCACATTAAATGCAATATTTTAATTTTATATTTTGATTATTTGGTTTCTCCTACCATGCTTATTTATTTTCCCTTGAGTGTAGATTTGATGTTTGATATTTCTCTCTCCAACTGTATAACTTTTTTTCCAATAACAGAAGAAAATGATTTTAATTATTATTATTATTATTATTATTATTATTATTATTATTATTATTATTATTATTATTATTATTATTATTATTATTATTATTATTATTATTATTATTTGTGTTGGATTCCTGCCTACTTCTCTATGGAAGTTTTATATTGTAATCTCTTGTTTGTGGCTATGTAAGTTACTGCTGTGTTCCATGGTTGTGCAGATGCGCTTTCTTGCACAAGAAAAAAATAAATCAAGAAAATTCAAGAGGCATTATAGATTTAGTAACAATAATAATAGTAAGGAATTAAATTAATATACTTAGTGTTATTTTTGGATTTTTAGTTCTTTAGTTCTTTGCTATTTTAGCTTTATTCTAAAGGTTATCTATCTTTCTGCACATATGAACTAATAGGGATTAAAATATATATAAACCTGAAGTTTGTCCCCACTTGCAATGTAAGACCCTAAGGGGGTGTTTGGTGTCTCACTATTTTTTTTTCCCAAAATTTTAAAAACTAAACTCAAAATCAACTCTACTTTTATACTTCCCAAAAATTATTTCACTTTACTTTTTCTCTCTAATTTTTTTTTAAAACACCATAACTTTAAATTCAAAAATCAAAATCAAATAAAAAATATATATTTAAAACATATTCGTCGAGATCTATAAAATAAGATCCATTGTGACTATTTTTTGAAAAAAATTTTATGAGATTTTTAGTTGGTTGAAAAAAAACTCAAAAAAAACTAAATCTACTTTTCAACATACTTCAAAATTCTACCAAACACCACCTAAGTTTTTCAACTTGTAATATAAGACCTCAAGTTTTATTCCGTTACCAATTTAAGACTTCCGTCCGTTAAGTGCTGAGTGGATGCTTGTTTGGCATGAAAACAATGACTTGGAATCAATTTTGGCGGGAGAAAAGCTTCTCTCTCTATATAGTCACCTCTCTTTCCCCCCCATTATTATCCTCCTTCACCGAAAATCATTTCTCTCTTTATGTTATCTCTCTATTTTCCATTTTTGATCTTCACACCTAGAATAATGGCATCTTCTTACTCTGGAACATCATATGTAACTTGCCATTGTGGAGAAACAGCTGCAATTAGGGTTTCCACTACTAGTTTGAACCTGGGAGAAGATTTTTTGGGTGCAAAAATTTTGGCCATCCCAAAAAAAGAGATTGTGGCTTTTTTGATTGGGTGGAGAAGGATACAAGTGTTACTTCAAAAGAGAGAGTGATGTACAGGCAGATAAACAATTTCAAGGTTGCCAAAGAAGACTTGAGGGCTGTGGTTGAAGGTTTTAAATACTGAAATTGGGAAAAAAATTGAATCTGAGAAGAAGAAAAGGTTTGAACTTCAGAGGAAGTTCGATGTTATAATGGATGAGCTAATGTTTTTCAAGAAATGCACTTTCATTGTTCTATTTGCATTGATCTTATGTGTGATCTATATTTGGTACTAGCACTACTTTAATGTTATGTAAGGTTTTTTGTAATGATCTTGATCCAATGTATGTATGATCTTAAATTAATGGAATGATGTTATTTACAAAAACAGAGCAATACATAAGCATTGAAACAAAGTAGTAAAACATTGATGCTTTCCCATTGAAACAGAGTTCACAAAAACAAAGTAGTGAACGTTAATGCTGTCCCATTGAAACATAGTTCAAAACAAAAAAAAACAGAGTTAAAAAAAATAGAGTTCACAAAAAACAGTACTCACTTATGCTTTCCCAAGAAACAGAGCACTTGTTACATATTTTCAACTACTGTGTTGGAGGTGTCTTCTGCAACCCACTCCTAAAGTACACCTTCCTCCCATGAAACATCATTGAGTTCATTGTTATATTCCCTGGAGCTTCTTGAGTTGATACATTCCTTTCACTTGTTTCATTTTCTTGAGTTACTACATTCCTTTCACTTGTTACATTTTCTTGAGTTTCTACATTTTCCTCACTTGCTTGAGTACTCACTTGTGCTTTGAAAGTGTGCTTCACCTATTACATAACATAATTGGCATTTAATATACACATATTGAATCCAATACACAGTTTGCATCAAGTCTCCTTCAATAGCACTTACTTTTGGTTTTGTGGATTTAGTATACTTCATTTTCTTCTTTGGAGCTTGAGATCCTTCAGCATTTTCTTCATTTGGTTGTTTTGGTCTTCCTCTTCCCCTCTTGACTTGATAAATAAATAAGTGGAATCACATAAATTGTGTGTTCATAGTTTGCATAAAATGTAAATGCATGTAAACACTTAAATACTTACATTACTAGTTTCTTCTTTCAGTGGTTGTTTGCAGCTCCTCTTATTGTGGCCACTTGTCCCATAATTTGTACACTTCAATGATTGCTGATATTTTTTGCTTAACTTGAATGGATCAGCACCAATTTTCTTCTTCTTCTCATCCTCTTCAGGCCTTCTTGCTCCTTTGTGTGCCCTTCCTTTTAGTGCTTTATAAATAGGAGGAGTAATATGGTCCATACCTATCTTGGGCCACAATTGAGGACCATTCAAAGGCAAAATACAATTCTCATAACAACTCAACAATGTTTCCCTATAATAGCATTTGTCTACAAATGATTGTGGTTCAAGTCCAAAGAAATAAATAACTGCCACTGCATGTTTACATGGGATACCTGTCAAATCCCATCTTCTACAAGCATAGGTGCCTACATCCACATCATATACAAACTTACCCCAGGTCTATTCACCTCAAACTTAGGAGTGCCTGACCATTCTGGAACACAATGGGTTGCTTCTTCTATAACTTTCCTTAAAATTGACTCAATTTTTTGACACAATAATGAATATTGTTGCAACATCTTTGCTCTATTCAATACTATTCTCCTCATTAGCTTTGACCTAATCCTCTTTAGCATAGAAATAATAGGCTTATCTCTAGCATCAAGGATCATGCTGTTGAAACTCTCACATAAGTTGTTAAGAAGCATATCTGTTTTTGAAAAAGTTTAAAAGTGGGATTTGGACCATTGTGTAGGAGGCTTATCAGCCAACCAATTGACAGCTGCAGTATCTAAGTCCTTAAACTCTTTCATTTTTTCCCCAAACTCTTCAACTGTTGTTGCCCTAACACATGCATATAACTGATCTTTCAAAATTAAACCCTTATGACACCCCTTAAAATTGTTGTACAAATGCCTAACACAGAACCTATGCTCTGAATTTGGACACAACTCTTACAATGCAGGTACAAGACCCTTCTGTTTGTCATTGATAAAACACCACTGATGACTATTGGTGAACCCTATCTCCTCCTTAAGTAACTCTATGAACCACATCCAAGAATGCTTGTTCTCATTCTCAACCACTGCATAAGCAAGTGGATAGAGTGAGCTGTTAGCATCCATCCCAATTGCAAATAGAAGAATACCCTTTGCAATCCCCTTCAAATGAGCCCCATCCATCCCTATTAATGGCTTACAGTGCTTTAGAAACCCTCTCTTTAGAGCCCCAAAGCAGATATACATCCTTTTGAACTTACCATCATCACTTTGTAGTCTAACAGTGGACCCTGGATTAGTTCTTAAAAACGCTGCCCTATAGTCATGCACCTTGTTGTATTGCTCCCTCAAACTACCAAATAACATGTCAAATGCTAACCTTTTTGCCCTAAACACCTTGTGAAATGACACATTAACTTTTAGGTCAACCATAATTTGATCTTGTAAGGACACAACTAGTATTTGGGGGTTGGACCTAATCCTCTGTAGGTATCTCTTGGCTAGCCACCTTGCACTCACATTTTGATTGGTTAAAGATCTAGAGCATGTGTATTCCTGGATTAAAGTTTTGATTTGCAAAGTAGATTCTCCTTGCATACTTGAAGCAAAGAGAGTCCACTTGCAACCCTCCTCACACTTAGCCCCCACTCTCTTTTTCAAAGAACTGGTGATATTTATTTCCCTACCCTCTTTTATTGAATGTTGTCTAACTGCCACCCTTAATTGCTCAGATGAGCTAAATAGCATCCCAAGTTCAAACTGTGGGTTTTATGCCTTTTTTCTTTTGCTTACTTCTTCATCACTATCACTGGAGCTAGAAATACTATATTGCCCCTCATCACTATCAGTATCTACATTGGCTGCCCCTATCCCATCATCTACATCATATTTATGCCCTACCCCTTCCCACTCAGCATCTCTATATGTATTTTTATACAACTCATCATCCTCATCTACATCATAATCACTCTCTGGAAAGTAATCTAAGTCAGTATCACTGACACTACCCTCAAAAGGTTCTGGGGGCTGAAAGTCACCTATTTCATTTACAAGTGGCTCACATGACCTTACTTGGCTTTCAGTTACATAAGGTACATATAGATGGCTAGAATATATGCTAACAGTCTTATTGCTGTTTGATTCTAGTGATGTACCCAAGAAATTCATCAACTCAATGTCATTTTCTAATTTTTTCAATTTCCCATCCTTTACTTCACAATAGTAGTCAAACTTCCCAGTATAGCCTAATTTTTCTACCATATCCTCAAATTTCAACAAAGATATTAAATCAACATTATAATAATCAAAGAAATTAACTTTCCCATTCACATATTCCCTATTTGACTTATTACTAACCCACCCCCTAAGATGAAGTTTAACAGAAAAGTACCCATCATTTTTTCCTGCAAAAAGTAACAAACAAGGACAAAACAAAAGCAATAAGTTGGACTACTTTTAACACAACTTGTCCGTTTTTTATTCAAAACTCTAGCACCAAGAATGTGTTTTTCCATGCATTATATCACACACACACACACACACATATCTATATATAATAAGTGCTCCAATGCATGTACATAGCAAAAGGGACCATCAACATTTTATATATATATATATAAACAGAGTATATTACTAACCATAAAAAGGGCCATCAACATATTCTTGGTTCGCAAATAGCGCACAATAGAACACATTATGCACTCTTCTTTACAATCATCCACCAATCGAAGCCCTAATCAAAGAATCCCCTTTGTGTTCTCCATTTGTCCCTCTCTAGACCTAATTTCTTATTTTGCTCATTTTTTATTCCGATTTTTCCCCTTTTTCGTGTTCTCTCTCGCTTTTTTTATTTTTTACATTTACAAATACCCTCTTATTAATTCACCCTTATTTCCATGTCATTGTTTTAATTTCCACATCATTATTTTAATGCCACACAAGCATCCATTCAGCACTTAACGGACAAAAGTCTTAAATTGGTGACGGAATAAAACTTGAAGTCTTACATTGCAAGTTGAAAAACTTAGGGTCTCACATTGCAAGTAGGGGCAAACTTCAGGTTTATATATATTTTAATCCTGAACTAATAAGATAAATGGTTAGAATTTTTTTCTTAATTATCTCAATAAGACTTATAATTGAATTCTGCTTTCATTCTCGCACACTCTCAACATTCATTTTACTACTAATATTCCATAAACATATCTTCATCTTTGATCTCCCTTACTAGCTTCCTTTTAGCTAGCGTTATACTCTCCTCTCTTTTTTTTGTTTGAGATTCTCTTATCGCATGTTGTGTTGCAGGTGTTTAATGTTTCAGTGTGAAGCCATAGCTAATTGTTTACATACTTTAACATAACATATTAACAATAAAAGATCGGGTAGTCATAGAAAATTCAAACTAAAATGAAAATTTTAAAATTCTATTAATCTCATATTTAATATTACTTGCTGCAAGTTGCATAATTTGTCGTGACTTATGCTTCAAATATGATCCAAATATGCAATTATAATTTTCCTTCTATGACTATACACATCAATTTAGTTAATTACTTCTTTTAGGGAATGGGAAAATCTCCTAATTTTATAAAAGAATAAAAATGTATCTTTTTCTCTTCTACGCATATTATGTTGCTTCTTTTTTGTTGGTTCTTTCTCTTTTTTTATGGGTGAAAGCTTGTTGGAAGAGAAATGTGGTTTTTCTTCTATTCGTACAAATGTCTTTCTCCTTTCTTCACTTAAAATGAAAATAAAATAGTTTTATTTTTTAAATGTATTATTTTTTTTATTTCAAACCTATAAACTATACATTTGTTATAAGTTTGTGGGATAATTAATGTTTGTGCTAATACTTAGGATTAAATCAAATTGACTATCCGTAAATAGTTCGAATATAGTAATTAAATGCATTTTTTCAAATTTTGGCTTAGTAATAATTTGTGAAACAATTATATAAACATTAAATGAAACAATACCCGCACATCGGGCTGGATATAAACTACTATAATGTAAACTATTTAAAAAATGAATAAATACTTAGAGTTATTTACATCTATCTTTATGAAGTGTGCCCATTTTTTACTTTTGTCTATGAAGTTTTTGTTTTTTTATCATGTCCATCTGAGAAGTTCGGTCCCGTTTATCACTTTAATTCAAAATTTAACATGGTTTTTTTTTCCTTGGATGAAAAGGTGACAAGAAACACATAACACGTTGAATATTGGACTAAAGTGACACTAATATTAAATTTTATGGATAAGCATGATGAAAAATAAGTTTGTGGACAAAGTGATCGACTACAAGAATTTTACTTTTTTATGACTATTTTTCAAATTAACTTTATGCTAGTTTTGGCAAAAAAGTGAAATAATCTATTTAATGACATTTTTTTTGAAAAAACAATCGCATTTGTTTATTTTTCATGACGCTTTCAAATTAACTGTCACCTTTTTTTCTTTTTTTTACCTTTATGTCAGTTTTTGAAAAAAGCCACAAAAGGTGAAATAATTTAATTTTTTGGTGTGATTTAATGACATTTTCTTTTTTTTTTGAAAAAAAAACAGTCATATTTGTTTATTTTTTATGATGCTTTCAAATTAACTATCACTTCTTTTTTTCTTTTTAACTTTATGTCAATTTTTGAAAAGAGTCACAAAAGGTGAAATAATTCGATTTATGTCAATCAGTCACTATTATTTATTTTCATGACAGATCTAGATTAACATAATATATTTTTTTTACTTTATGTCTGCTTTGAGAAAAATGTCATATAATTTGATTTATGTCAATCAGTCTCTATTGTTTATTTTCATGATGGTTCCAGATTAACATAATATATTTTTTTTACTTTACGTCTGCTTTGAGAAAAATGTCATACCGGTGTTATAGAAATATTTAACACTAACTTAATGCCAGTTTAAACAGAGAAGTTAAAAAAAGGATGAAATTAGTTTGTTTTATTACTTATTTTCAATTTTATTTTTATTTTTTTAAAAGATAGCCATTCCCTTTTTTTCATGAAGCAATTGAACTTTGCCATTATCTCACATTTAATAAAAAAAAAATGGGTCATGAAATAATCATTTTCTTGTGAAAATACAAATTAAGGGGCTTGGCTTAAATAAAAACCTCCAAAAAACTAAACTTAGAATCATTTTTTGAGAAGGCAAACCAATGATCATGAAAAGGCATTCAAATTTCGTGAAAAATTAAAATATAAATAACTTAAATACATATGCTTAATTTGGGACGCAATACAACTAACAAATGTCTTCATAGAAATTAAAAATATCAATATCCATCGATCAATTCTATTAAATGTTTGCTATGACATATAAAGGATGGTAGATTGGTACGGATGGACTGATTACATTTGGTTGGGCAAAAGAGAATTAAAAGCATTCAATATATCTAAAACCTAAACCCTAACCATCCAATGGTTCAGCAATATCTCAAAAACCCATTTTTATTTTGGCCACAATTACTACACACCTGACCCTTTTGTAACCCTAACTGAAAACACAAACACACCCCTGGCTGAGCCACAATCACAAACGGGCTCGACTCAACCGATTTAGCCGAGGTGTTGTTTCCTGACTCATCCTGACTCGGTAGCCCAATTGACAAGTTGAGATCAAGGGCGTTTCGGTCATTTCGGCAAGGTTGCTGTGGGTGAGTAATCTCTTCTGTTGTGCCACTATTGCACTTGCCCTCTTCTGCCGAGTCAGACTCGAGTTTGACTCGCCTGTGTTGACCCGGTAGTGTTTTGTCGGATGCCGGTGAAGATGGTGGAGGATTGTTCCTAAAGTCTAGGCAGATATTGGCGGTGGCTGTGGTGGTGTTGGTGGCGGTGAGTGGATAATGAGTTTGAGGGTCGAGTCCTTGGCTAATAAGCTTGCGTTTAATGTGAGTGTTCCAGTAGTTCTTGATTTCGTTATCTGTTCTTCCAGGCAATCGACTCGCTATTAAAGACCACCTAAGAAAAAACCAAAAAAGGAAAAATTGGAAACCAATACAAATAGGACTCATGACTCTATCACGAGACCTTTTCACAATTTTTCATGTGAATAGATGTATCCATTGTAATTCTGCAATTTAATTAGACAGCATTACTTCTTCCTTCTCAACAACGAGCACAAATTTTTATTTTTATTTTCAAGTTCAAGGTCCGGTTTGCTTTTTTGTTAAACATAATTAACGTACCAAAACTCGTGATAAGAAACAATATTTTTTTCTCTAAACTATTGATTCTAATTAATTACTGCATTCTTATATAAAAAGTCTGATAGTTAAACATAAACTTTTAATTAGAGACAGAGGGAATAGAATAGAATATTCAATGACAAATAAAATATGTGAGAATATTTTTCTTCAATTTAGTTTTCAGTTTCATTTGTCATGTTAAGAGGAAAAAAATATTAATTTGAGAGAATAAAAAGAAAAGAAGAAGACTTTAGCAACGAATAGGAATTGTTTATATGTATATGCTTGTGGATAGAAACACATATATTCCTGTTGTCTAACTAAATGGAAAACTCTCTAAGAGTAATTACTATTTTACTTTATCTCCCACTTGCCAAACGGAGAAAAAAAAAAGTTGTCAAAAAGAAGAATGAGGCACGAGTCTCACATTTAATGTGGTGTAAAGAATAACTCGAAAAGAGAGGAGGGGGGGAGGGGGGGGGGGGTGTGTGGGGAGAGAAAGTAATATATACTTGTTTCCGAGCAAAGAGTGAAGCTTGATGATAAGCTCATCTTCTTCTTCAGTGAAATTCCCTCTCTTTAGGTCCGGCCTTAGGTAATTTATCCACCTCAATCTGCAACTCTTCCCGCACCTAAGTAATCCTTCATATACAAAAAAATAAAAAATCAACAAAATAGAATGCACGGCGCACCTATAAAATATTGGACCCCTTGAATAAGTTACAAAGTTTTTATTGTAACAAAGACAATTGACCACCCTGCATACTTGCGGAATTGGCTATACCATTATTCGTATATATATAATAGCACGTTGGTGCTGCTAGTCTCCATATATAGGGATGAAAAGGAGAGAGATATAAGGGTTCAATTTATACCCATGTATATATATATATGTGTGTGTGTGTGTGAACATGTATAGAAAGAGGGGGGTGGTGGGTTTACCGGCGGCTTTAGGAAGGGAACGCCAGCAGCCTTCGCCGTGAAGACGGATGTAATTGATGAGACGTTGGTCTTCCTCTTTTGTCCATGCGCCTTTGTTCGTGTGGGCTTTCTCACAGCAAGGCGAACGTCCCATTATTGGTTATTCGCTCGCTACCTCTTTTTACCTGACTGAAAAAGAATTAGTTTGAGGTGCGCGTAAACTGGTACGACAACCTTAACCGTCAAAAGCTGCTCGCTCTCTCCCTTTTTCCTCTTTTGGGATAAAAAACTGTACTGGGTATGAGAGTTTGTAAATATTAACAAAAAAAAAGGAAGATTAAAGACTGAAATTGATGAGAGAGAGAGGGGGGAGGGGCAAGTGTTTTTTGTGTTGGGGATGAGAGAGAAAGTAGAGGAGGAGGGAGAGAATTATAGGAAGAGTAGTAGAGCCAATAGAATGGATCGAAGGTTTTTTAAGAGAGAGAGAGAGAGAGGTGGGGAGGAGACTTTTGACCAAGTTGGTGGGGACTGACGAGTGGTTACAGAGAGGACTGGATTTGGTAGGTAGGTCTACTTTTACGTGAGTTTATTGCCCCACCTCTCTCCTCTTTCCACTTGTATATAGCTATATCTATACCTATACCTATATCTATCTATATCTAACTATACCCATAGGATAATAATTTTTTTATCAATTAATCTTATCATTTATTTTTATCCACTGTAATAAATAAATTATACTCTTATTTTATAATATAAAGTCAACCCATGTAAGTAAGTTTATTACCCCCCATGTCTCCCTCTTTCTACTTGTATATATCTATATCTATATACATATAATAATAATAATAATATATAATATAAATACTAATAATTAATTTTTATTTTCTTTTTTATAGAGACAAACATGTTTTTTAATTTTAAATACAAGATTTTAAAATTTACATTAAAAAAAGTATGACTCTATATTAGTATGGGTATTCTAAATAAGTTTAAACTTTATTTTCTTTGGTTATACTAATTAAATAAGTTAGAATTTGTATTGAATTATATGTTTTGTATAAGTCTTTATTTTAAACACATAATTTTAAGATTTACATTAAATAAAATAAAATATTGTAGCTCTATCTATTTTTATATTAGTGTTAATATTATAAATAAATTTAAATTTTACCTTATTTGGCTAAAATAATTAAACAAGTCAAGAGTTTATGTTGAATTAGATGTTTTGTATAAGATTTTATTAATATTACAAAGCTTTTAGAGTGAATTAGAATTTTGAAAGTATATTAAGCTCTTGATTGATTTTTCCTTTATAAATTTATGATGCAATTTTTTTCAATGAAAACTCCTTTCTTGCTAACCTGGACAACAATTACCCTTTAGCGTTTTTCAATTTTCAAATTTAAAATTCAATAAGGTATCATTCACCTTTGTTTCAATAATACAAAATAAAAAAAATGCTTTGAATACTACACACGTGTTTTTTAGAATACTTGCAAATTTGTAAATTTACAATAAAGATAAATAAAAATGAAAATTAAGAAACAATTGATTGCAATATTTTTCATGTAATCATATTTTTGTAGTCAAATTCGTAAATTTCATTGCAATTCATATTTTTGCAGTCAAACTTGTAAAATTTTACTGCAATTCATATTTTTGTTGTTAAACTTGAAAATTTGACATAAATTTTTTTTCTTGTAAATCTGCAGTGAAATTTGTAAACTTCACTTTAAGGTTTTAGTGAAACTTTTAAAAGTTAGCAATGAAAATTTAAAATTTTGATTATTTTTTTTAATTAAATTTCTAAAAAATCGTAATTTTGTAGATAAATTTGGTATTGATTAATGAATCCAATAAAGATAAAAAAAATGCAAATTAGGAAACAATCAATATAAGGATTATAATAGTAAATTAGTAAACAATTTATGGTAGGAAATAATTTGAATATACAACAAATATGGTATAATATACATTAATATGGGTACATATGTCAAATCTCAATGCAATCAATTTTAATTGTGTCCTTGCCCAATGGTTATGGTAATAAAAGATGTCTTTATTGTATTAAAATATCTTATCATGAACCTCTCGTAAAAATGTGATCATTTAAAAGACTTTTCTTCCATTTTCCTATATTATGTTTCTTGTAAATTTAGTTCAAAAATAGATTTCCACTTCCTTTGTCTAAAGAAAAGAAAAGGCAAGAGTTTAAATAAAAGGAAATTGTGTTTGAGTGTGAAGAAAGGGTAGCTTTTTGTGAAGTGGGATAACAAGCTATAAAAGTACTCTTGATTGAATCACTGAATGTGTAAGGTTGGCCGCTTCCCATGAAATTTTGACAAATTCTCCAGTTCTTTCATACCGAGATATAAGCACATGGTATTCCCTGCTAGAATTTAGTGTATTTTGAAAAACCCCAAAGCATGCCTAGTTTCCATATCCCACCAAAGCATATGAACTCTTTGACGGGTTCGTATATTATTATTTGTAACCATCGTATCAAAACTTACTATAGAAATAAGTACGATTTAAAAATTTTGATTATGATAAAATTAGTGCACTTTTAGAAAATGTAAAAATCAAACCAGATTCTTACTCTAGAAGGGAGGAAGAATATAAGAGGTAAGGAGATATGGTTTGAGTTGAGAGAGAAAGCCTTGCTTGTATTGCTGTTCCAAACTAGATCCTTTTTGCAGCAAAAAACACAAAAAACTGGATACAGCCGCCAATATTAATATATAGCTAATAGAAAATATACTATTCTGAGATTATGCAAAATTTTGTAGGAAATATCACTTTTGCCCTCACTTCTAATCCAAAAATGAGAAAATATTTTTGCTTTGCAACAGCATATTTACAGCCAAAGGTACCATCCATTATAATCTACATATATCTTAGTATGATCTAATATCAACTGTCCACTACCAGCGCAAGATAAATAAATATGTACATGTACAAATACGGCGCAAATCGAAAAAATATAATTAAAAGATGACCTAGAACAAACCCAAAATCTCAAACTCTGAAATCAATAGCTTGAACCCTAGGTAATCAGATTCCGAGATCGAATGATGGAGCATCTAGAACACAACGATTTTGGGTGATTTCATTTGGGATCACCGTCTTATTGTCCATTGAAAGCTGGGATTTGTGTCTGAGTAATTTGGTGGCTTCTTCCTCCACTGCATCGAGATCAATACTGGCATAAAATCCATCATCATCAAACACATCCACACTCGCTTCAATTTTCTCAGCCGGGTTCTTACTAGTAGATTCAGAGTGAAGTGAGAATCTCTGCTCCAAGTTTTGTACAGGAATGCACTCCGCTTGGTAAAAACTCAATTTTCTTTTTCGAGTGTCGATGATCCTGCTGCTCTCATTTGCTATCGGGTCTCTATTACTTGTGCTCGGCATGGATTCAGAAGCAATCCTACTAGCAGATTCTAAGCCATTTTGAGGCGTTTGGAGAGAATGATTTGCTGATGAGCTTCCACTTTCGTTTGTTCGAGTCTTGGGTCCCACAGAATCGGAGGGAGTACCGTCTGTGGAAAAGCTCGGCAGCGTGTCCATTGGTGATTGAGTGAGTAAAGAGCGTCTACATTGAAAACAATGAATTAGTTCGAAGCTGACAAAGTACTTTAATTAGAGGTGGAAGGGAAGATTTTTAGGTTTTTCAGCTTCTGTTTCAAGTTTCTGAAATAGAGCATAGAGTAATAGTTTCATTTGGATTGAAAGGAAAGGATTCACTAGTAAAGCCATGAATTGCAAGAATTGTTAAACCTCACAATAAAAAATAATAGAATATCTCATCAAATCACTCGTTTCTTTTTCAGACCTCATAATACTTGGTTTTTTTTCTAATCATTTACCAACTTTACAAACAAAAGTAATCGAATATCATCAAAGGAATTCAATAGATTGGTAGAAAATAACAAAATTTTAAAATTGTGTATGGTGAGTTCTATTACCACTAAAAACTGTATACAGCATGCCTGCAAATTATTAATTTGGTCCTTTCCTCAACATTAAATTCTTTTATATTGCATCATCTAACCTCTTATGAAATTTGCAACTTGATTTCCCAAACATTCAAAATCACAAACTTGTACCAACCCCAGATTGATGTTTGATTCATGGATCAAACATATAGGTAAAAAAGTACCAATCGACCTGTATGTATATAATTAATTAGATAATGATAGGGAGAAATTATAAAAGAACACTCAAATATTTTTAAAATAGTATCTTCAAAACTTGTACCAAAGATAAATAAAATTGGAGGAAAATTGGAGATATTTAAGGATTAGAAAAACAGCTACTAATATACTTCAATGAAAAAGAAAAAAATTAACTCCATGTATTTTGGAGGTTTTGAAGAACATTCAAGATTATATTGGACTGCAAATTTTCTTTGTCAATCTAAATATGAAGATATAAAGTGTAAAGATATCATTTTATGGATTACGTGTTCATCTGTCGATAATAAGCAGAATTAGCAAAAGAGAAAACACAGAAATACCAAACAATCATACAAACATGGAAGGTAGAAGGAAGTAAAGTTGATATAATAAAAAACCTGTAAATCGCCATCATATCGGTTCTAGTAGTAGCATCAGCTTGAGTACTTGCAGCTGTAGGATTTATTCTGTCGTCAATGAAACTATCATCATACGAACTAGGATCCTGTTCATCTTCCTCGTCATCAGATACCATAATATGTGGAGATACCCTGAGAGCATTAATCAAATGTACAACTGTGTAAGTAAAATTGTTCAAATATATCAACTACTCCATGAAAATTATTGAGAAAATCCAGCTAACTCCCGTTATTCTAATCGTGACTTTTGGTAACCTGGTTCTTTGGACTATAAGTTGGAAAAAGAGATTTATGATTAGGTGAGGTGAGGTGAAATGTTCTATTATTTTTGGGCTTTCCATCATTCCATGTACTAAAATTCTTTGGGCAGTGGGTAGTAAAAAATCTATGAAGCATAGACCCGACACGCGACACGCAATTTTTCCAAAATGTAGGACACAACACTTGGGGAGACACATTCTTAATTAATTAATTATATATATATGCAATAAACATTATAAATATTTAAGAATTCAATAAAATGAAACTAGATTGCATTAATAACCCAAATACTCATGATCACTAAATTGTTCCATATTAAAGCATCAAAAAGCATACATAGACTAAATTGTTCCATAGAATGATAGAAAACAAAAGGGGAATATAAAAAGTGGATTAGTTGCCTGATCCTCAGTTGATGTTGCAATGAAGAAATACTAGGAGTAGTAGCCATTTAAATCAATTATCAAGTACTAGAGACCATAATTAAATCCAAGTGTCGGAGTGTCCGACAAGTGTCGGTCTGACACGTGGCATCCAAGAGAGTGTCCGTGCTTCATAGTTCAAAAATTAAACATCTCACCGATCACTCATCTCTTTTTCCAATTTCTCATAAAAATTAGTTGTGTAACTTTTCAAATCTTTATCAATCGGGAAGAGTTTGAACTTTCTCCTTTAGGACATCCCTAATCAAGTGTGGCATTTCTAAAATCAATGGACTAAATCTCAAGATAGAAAATTAGCTTTGATCTTGACCATTGATTACATTGAGGGCATGTTTGATAGCAAGCATGGAATTGGGTAGAAAAACTTCACTTCTAGGCAATTCAATTCCACGGAATATGGATTTACGGTGTTTGACAGCATTCATTTTCTAGGTGAAAAATATGCACTTTTTTGTTTTTCCCATTTAGCAATGACATATTTTCCACCTACCTTTTCCACCTAGAATGAAAATTTTCCATTGGGTGGTTTTCCACCTTACCTAAAATTTCATTTACGTGGGGGTGAGTAGGAATCCAATTTCCTAGAATTGTGTACCAACTACATGAAAGTTGGAATTGGGTGAAACCGAATTGCCTAGAAAATTTATGCAATCAAACACCACCAAAAGTTGAGAAATACAAATTTTTCATGGAAAACTTTTGCAATCAAACAAGCCCTAATATTAGTATCTTACTCTTTAAAAGAAGTATGGCAGCAGCCAATGTTCAGTATAATCAAAGCATTCACTTACTCGGCCTCTTCATCGATAAAGGATCTGACATCCTCCACTAATTTCTTCATGCCTGGATGCAACAAGAGATTACAGATGTTAGTCAAGCCAGTTGAGTACAAACCAGTTGGGTTGGGCCAGCCAAATTCAGGAGAGGTCCCATGTCTCATCCAGGGTGGGAGGGATTTTCATTATTATTGTAGTAAAGGGAAGAGACTTAGACCTCCATTTTTTTTGAAAAAAGAAAAGAAAAGAAATGTAATAGAAAGAGAAAAAACTCCGAATGATATCCTACTCTTCCTTGTACTTCTTAGATGGACAGCAGAGTAGTAAATAACAAAAGAGAAAGATAAATGATTTTTGGTTTTCTTCGTACGAGCTTAGGCTGCAGTGAATTTAGAGCTTCATAAGGATACGCCATGTTATTTTAGGGTTACACGGTTTTCAAATGATCCACAGTGAGTGTGACTAGCAAAAGCCAAAACTCGTTGAATGCAACGGCAAACCCGTGTCAACCCACAGATTTCATTTTATGGGCCAGGTTGAAAAATATCAAAGGTTTTAGCCTGAATGGCCAGGTAAAGCAAAGAACTTGTCTTAAAAACATATGGTTATTAACATTTCAAACTTAGGGTCTGTTTGATACAAAAAAAAAGTTGGCAAAAAATTTGAAAACACTACTAATTTTTATGAGAAGTTGGAAAAACATACGAGTGAATTGGCTAGATGTTCTCCATCTTTTTCTTATTTTCAATGGAAAAAATTTCTTACCAACCACCCAAAGAATTTTATCCCATGGAAAACCCAAAATGTAATAGAACAGTTCATCAAAAGTAGTCTCTCTTTCCAGCTTCTCATCAAAATTAATACTGTTTTCATTCATTTTTGAACTTTTTTATCAAACATACCCGTACGTCAAGCGCAAATGTCTTATTTTTTTTTTACCTCTGCCACCCTCATCTGCAACAGGAACAGTACTAACAGAAAATCTTGCTAAATTTGCTGGACCGACATTAATTTTTTCCTTGCCTTTTGGAGGCTTTTTCTGGGGATCTCCGTATTTGCGTAATCTTTTAAACTTGCGCTCTTTTTCTACACTTTGTGACTTCTCTCCAGAACTTATACGCCAGTCTTTACTACAATTATCATTCGATAGTTTTGCCGGTGGCGTTTCTATATCTTCAACAATTTGAAAAGAAGAGATGCATCTTCTTGGGGAACTATTGCCTGCATTTTGTACTGGAGTTGGAATGACATGATTGATGCATGAAGATGGAACATCTTTTCCACTACGATTGATTTCCTTGAGTGTCTTTTCATTAGGAATTGGAGACATCAATAACAAGTCAGCGTGCAACTTGGGAGAATCCGGAACCGTCAAGTCTCCTGTCTCTTTACCTTCTAATATTCCTGCAAAATATGAGATTTTTAAGCGAGGTGCATTTACAAAACATTTTTATGTAAGATACAGACACATTAGGAAGACGTGTATTATTATAATGTATTATGAAAATAAATAAACATTAGCATTACTCTGTTTTCAAAATGAAACTTATAAATATAATGGACTAAATAGTTACAAAAACATTACAGTTTCACCCCTTCTATTTCAAAATTACATGTCAACCCCCAAAACATGTCTGAGCATGTTGGAAAATTTCAAAAAGGGGAAAATCTAGGCACTTCCTTTAGTCGTAGTATCATACCGATGCATCAAAAGGTTTTACTGTTTGACGTGTGTCAGAAATGATATTGAGACGAGTGTTGGGGCTTCATAGCTACTGTATTATAACTCAGTTGCAAGCAAACATCCAATAGGTATACAATAAGGAACACGATGAGAATAATTCATTTGATTGTATTTGAGGATAATTGTGTTGTAATTACTTTTTTTGGATAATTAGATATTAGGATATTAAGGTATCTATTCAAATTATATTAGGTATTATCTTATTAAGGGCATTTTGGTATTTTACATTAGATTAGAGTTAAGTACTAGGATATATATAAATAAAGGTTGTAGTGTTAGTGATTTGATCGAGCATGTGTGCTTAAGGCTTGTGAGCCATCATCGCCTGAGGGCATCTCCTTCTCCCATATTCTATTTTATTTGGTATCGATTGATGCTTTTCTCCCTCTCTTTACCTATTTTCTTCTTCCTCAAATCTACTCCGTTTAGATTATTCTTATGCCCAACCTTTTCTTTCTAGCCTCCCCACCCCCAAAAAATAAAAAATAAAAACAGAACACATTTAAATAAATTTTCTTATCATAATCCGCATCAATATAACAGTCAAATCAAATACACATACCAATATGTTTTGGTAAAATTACTGACCAGCATTTCCTATAGGTGACTCTGGAACAACGCCGCTCTTGATAAAATTAGTTAAGCGAGGACTAAGCTCAACATCTCTCAAATCATCGTTCGACTCATCAACAACCAGCAATGGTGTTCTGTTCTCAGCATCATCAAGAGGCTTGCCAATTTTATCTCCTCCATTGGATATGTTTCCATTGGAGACCGGAGCCTGAAGAGTTCTCTCAACCCCATTTTGCTCAGTTTCGTTGCTTATTGTCCGAGTAGCAGAAACATCTTCTACAGGCACATTTTTCTCTTTGTACTCTGTGCTGCTATCATGTGTACATTTAGAACGAGAAAATTTTATCGAAGGAAGTAAGGGTACTGATACAACCAGGACCCTGCCAAGGGCATCGACAGATACAAAATCTGACCCAAATAGGTAGGAGTGGGTAGGTGGGTTTTGGCCTTGAATGTCATGCATACAATGCGTCTCCTTATCTTTCGAGGTCTCCATAGGTAATATATCAGATTCTGATACTCTCCTTGCTGAATCTTTTTCTGGGGAATCATGAGAAACCTGCATATCTGAAAAATGTATACGGAGTTAAAATTCTTATATTGCATTTCAAATGGGAACCATTTGCAATGTAAACTTTTCAAAACCTAGAGGAGAATTGGTTTTTGGATTCCACGCAAGAGAGGGAATTTAAGCTAAAGTAAACTGTACAATGGCTTAGTTCATTGGGAAATTAATGCCATCAAACACCAATAAAGAAGGAAATATGGAATACTAAGCATTTTTCAAGGAAGGAAAACTACAATCAAAGACAACCTTAGACCTATGTTTATCTTATGACAGTAAGCATGCAGTTAGACACATGGCAGATTTTGAAATTTAGATGTATTCTTAGTTTAAGCTCAAGAGCAAATATGATAGTTAGCCTAATATCTATGTTTACTTATATTAAATACAATAAATACCACCCAATTATTCACAAACATAAACACCAAAAAATCAAATACATGTAAAAGTAAGTCCTAGTGTATATACAACATCATAACTCAAGGTAGAAAATATCAGAGAAAGATAAAAAGATAAAGAAGGAAACAATCAAGAGAAGAGAAAGTACGCGGAAAAGATAAGACAGGAATGGGAAGAGATGACATGAAATCATCTCATGCCAGTCATAATATCAAATTTTCATGATAGAAGTCACTATTTCTGAAGGGAAGTAAGAAGAAATTAATAACTTATGATTTGCAATGTTGTCACTTGTGAGAAACAAACCCCTCAATGCAACAAGTGGAAAATCAGTGTAAAAATTTGAGGCCGTTCCGCTGTCAATAATCAAAATAAGATTTACTAATATTTTCAGTTTGAATTTCTGATGCAGGACTTCAAACAAAGCAACACTATCGTAAGGTACGTTTGTAAAAAAAAGTTGGGAAGTGATTGAGAACACTACTATATTTTATGATAGGCTAGAGAAAGAGATGAGTAATTTGGTGACATGTTCTATAACGTTTTGGGTGGTTAATAAGAGAAAAAAAGATAAGGGAAAGATGGAGAACATCTCACCAAAGAACTCATTTGTTTTCCAACTTCTCATAAAAATTAGTGGGTTTTTTAATTGTCAAAAAAGGCAATAAAAATTAGTAGTATTTCCAATCGTTTTCCAACTCCTTGTAAGTTATAACTGGATCAATTCAAATAGCTTTCTGAAACCGCCAAGTTTCTTCTGATAATGCCACATCATTACAAAATAAATCAAATAAAACCTCCTCCCTCGAGCCTTTTGAGTTGCAAAGGTGCTGTTACCTTTCCCACTGCTGTCATGCAGCTCCACAATGTCGACACCTAATAAGCACAGATCTGAAGCAGCTTCATCCTGAACCATCAAGAAATGTTGTGTTAGTTACAAGGGCTTTTTTTGACTTTTTCCCCAATTTATATGCAAAATGAGACATTTTCATAATCGATAGACTTTTGCCCCTTGCATATGGGGGAATCTCAAAGAATTACGTAAAAGAAGGGGTTTAAATCAAAGGATTATGTTATAAAATTGGACATTGCCCCCCCTACCCCCATTTTTACATAATTCTTTGAGATTCTCCTGCACGCAGGGGGCAAAGTCTAATGATTATGAAAATAATGGGGTAAGTCTAATTCCGCATTATGAACCGGGGGGGAGTTAAAAGACCCAAGTTAGTAAGTTACAATGTTTCAATTGGAAATAAATTGATAGTTGATAGTTCTAGCACAAAAAATAGGAGGAAACCTCGACAGAGAGAGCTTTTCTGTCCGTAGAAAAAGACGATTCTTGCAAATGTTGCATTGCATCAATGAGTATCCCTGTTCTGAATGAATGCATAACTTTGTGCACTCTGGAGGGGAATGCCTGGAAGTGAGGGAAGGCAATAAGGGATGGTCTCCATGTGTTATATTGGGTAGAGTGGAAATATTTTTCAATTAAATTATTCTCAGTATCAGTTAGTTTGGCTAGAGAAACCGGGGTATGGATTGGCTGATCATCTCTCACTTTCTTCCCACGGGGAACATATTGCTCAATTGATAGCTCAACAACCCGAACTTCTGGTTTGTATATATGAGGAATCTGTAGTTATCAAAGTAGAGATTGTAGAGGATTATAGAGATTACTAGGAAATAGTTGCAATGATTGAAGGAACTACTGCACAGCCTCCTCTCATAAAGCTTACCATCCTTGGACTAGAATGAAAATCGAAGCTACTAATTCCCCCATTTCGCATGTGTCTCTTGACAGAATTGCCCTTTTTCTGCTTTTGCTTGTAACCATTCAGCTCCGGACCTTCATAACACAAAACTAGTAATTCTTGTTAAGGAATTGTTGTAATATGCGCAAACAACCTTTTAGATAAGGGCCCCCAATTTGGTTCTGGGCCAAAATGCAACAGTGAAAAATATATTCAAATATTTATCAGAAACTTTTTGTTTGTATAAAAATTATGGATAAAAGCGGACACCAAACGGCCATTAAACTTTTAATGATTTCAAAATCTGGATGATGAGCAAAAGAATATACGATATAGTTACTTTCCAGTGGTCATATTTATTAGATACTACACAATATAAACTATTAGTAGAAGAACAAAGGATATCAACTCGTCCTTTACTCTTCCTTCCAGTCCTTCCCATGCGCTGAATCATCCTTAAAGGTGAGACATTGGCATCAAAACATATGACGAGATCAACTTCAATGATATCTAGGCCTTCTTCGCCAATTGATGTTGAGACAATTACATTGTATTCACCAGCTTGAAATTTCTGTAGTAAAAGTGAGACACGGTGAGGAAATAAAACACTAAAGGCTTTCTTGACATTGCTTCTTAATGCGAAATTAGAGTTACCCCCTGTTGCCATAATCATTAGACTTTACACCCGCATGTGAGGGCAGCTCAAAGAATTATGTAAAAATGGGGGGCAATATCTAATTTTTCTCACGTAATCAAATTCTAATGATTATGAAAACAGGAGGTTAAGTCTAATTTTGCACATAAAATGGGGGGTGGGGAAAAGTCAAAAAATCAAACACTAAAAAGGGGAGAATATGTACCTCCAGAACAGCCTGTTGTACTTTTTGTGATTGGCCCTTAAATGCTTTAGCTATACAGAACAATAATAAAGAATCAACCCCGAAGAAGGATTACTTATGTCAAAACGTGAACTCCATAAACCGATTTTTTTTTTCTAACTTCTAAAAAATGAAATATTATTGTAGAGCGCCAAAAGAAGTAGTCTGCAACCAAGCAGGAAAGTTCAAAGGGGGAGACATTTCATTTTTCTATAATGCCTTAGAATCTGAGGAACTGACTTTATAGTAAATAAACATTACACTCAATTAAGAGAACTCAATAATAATAAACATGTAAAGGTAGGAACAAGGACACATGTAGATCAACAACATAAAGGTTGTAGCACATGCATTTCCTAGCCCACCAATTGCCCTTTTCACTTGCAACAGGAAATAACAACAAAAATGCCATGCAGGTACGATGCAAATTCGTCTGGAAATTCATGAGGAAAACACGTCTAAAGATGCACTACTAAACAAATTTTATCAAAGAAAAAGAAATATGAAAAGTTGGACAACTTCTGTATGGAAGAAATCAAGAAAGGAGGAAAATAGATAAAATAAGAATAATGTAAGAAGAAGATAACCTTCGCAATACCATTCTTTCATACATCGCAGTATTATCCCCCTATTTCTACATGAAATACTATTAAATCACCATCTCACCTAAAAGCAAAGTTGTTAGGTGGTGGGCCAAAGACGTAGTTATGTAGATACTATGCTCTAACAATAAGAGGCAAGTAACAGTTTCTACCTCAATTAAAATGGCCATTACAAGGACACAAAAAAATAACATAGATTGAAGTTGTAAGAAAAGAGAACATAGCCTATGGATGTAATACCCCTTGTTTAATTTTTCACGTTTGTTCTCGTCTAAATTTCATTTTGTTGATAAATGTCGTTTTAACTAGTCATATTATGATCCGAATTTATTTCGCGTGGTTTAACACCTTAAACATGCCATAATGGTATAACTGAGTTTGCATGAATGATCTTTTCACAATTCGAGTGGTCCAAATTGAAATAAGCATGTTAATCGCGTGTTTTGGTTTTATGCGATTTATGGATTTTGGCTATCTTTGAGAAGATATAACTTCTTCATTTTTTATCCGATTGAGTACCCGTTTATGCCCCTAGGTAGGTTATGATCCATGCTACAACTTCGTGTTTCGACCGAAAGCCAATTCTTCCTCCTCATGGGTCAAAACTGCGTGTGAAGCAAGCCAATCGTTAAAACTAATTGTATCATTAACGTGGAGGCAGAATGTTGTCTTCTATGAATTTCGGTTATTAACCTGGCCATAATTTGGGGAAACTTCCTTGAGGAAAGTTGTAGATCTTCGAGACGTTTTTCCATTGATATATAGATTATCCAAATCCGAGTTTCGAGCAAGGAGTTATCACATAAATACCAACAATGTGTCAGACCCATTCGACCAGTGTACTTGACATGTGTTCCAAGATCGATCCTAGCCTTCCTAGGATTGATCCTAAAAGTCAAAAATCGAGACAATGTGTTTTTCATTGTCCCAAGATCGATCCTAGACCCCCTAGGATAGATCCCCGACGCTTAAAGGTTAGATTTGACCACAACTGACCCTATTTTTACACCCCTTTAACCCCCCTACATACTTTTGAGCATATCACCCCAAAAACACATACCACATCCTAGAGAGAGATATAGAGGAGAAATTCAGGGATTCTTGGTGGATCACACATACTACATAAGAACTTTCAAGATCTGGCACAAAATCCATCATCACCACCTTCTCCACCATCATCTTCTTCCTTAGACCACCATTGGAGCTTGGAGGGAATTAGGGTTTGTGAGAGAATAATGAGAAATTGTTATATTGATTTACAATAATGAGAGCTTCTATTTATACAAGAGAAATCGCTATTAAACTAGGAAACTATTTAAATTAGGAATGTAGACCTAATATATATCTATACACACTATTTACCACTCCCCCTCAAGCTGGAGTGTACAAATTGTATATTCCCAGCTTATTACAAATATAATTGGCTCGAGGACCCCCGAGAGACTTTGTAAATATATCTACTAGTTGGTCATTTGACTTGACATATCCGGTAGCAATGTCCCCTGAAAGAATCTTCTCTCGAATAAAGTGGCAATCAATCTCTAGATGCTTGGTCCTCTCATAAAAGACGGGATTAGAGGCAATATGGAGAGCTACTTGATTATCACATATTAACTTCATCCGCTGAACCTCCATAAATTTTAGCTCCTGGAGTAATTGTTTCAGCCATATGAGCTCACATGTTACTTTAGCCATGGCTCAATATTCTGCTTCAGCAATGGATAGAGCGACAACGGATTGTTTCTTACTCTTCCAAGTCACGAAATTACCCCCAACAAAAATGCAATATCCAGTGGTTGAGCGTCTATCAGACGGACAGCCTGCCCAATCAGCATCTGTATAGCCAATCACCATGAAGAAAAGCATTCTCGATATCTAACTGATTGAGGGGCCAGTGATGAATGGCTGCCATACAGAGAAATAAACGAACAGAGGCCATTTTGGCAACTGGAGAGAACGTGTCGCCATAATCAAGTCTATAAATCTGGGTATATCCTTTTGCAACCGATCGGGCCTTTAACCGGTCGATAGCTCCATCAGGACCAACTTTGACAGTATAAACCCAACGATAACCGACTGTAGATTTCCCAGGAATAAGGGGCACTAAATCCCAAGTGCCATTAGAATGTAACGCAGACATCTCATTAACCATAGCTTGATGCCAACCTGGGTCCAAAAGAGCTGCTCCTACATTTTTTGGAATAGAAATAGGGGACAAGGACGACACAAAGGCAGTACATGATAGAGATAATCGATGATAACTCAGGAAATTATAAATGGGATAAGGATTTCGAATAGAACAAATACCTTTACATTCGGCAATGGGACGATCCAAGTCAGAGACCAGAACAGAAGGCGTGATCAGAGTAAAAGATGAATCCACTATGCCAGATATTAGTGTTCTAAAAATCGCGCCTAGGCGAAAATCGGGGCTCCCCTGCCCGGCCTAGGGCTAGTCGTTTTGTTTAGGCGCCGGGGTGATTAGACGCCGATTAGGCGTCAATTTTTCGTCCAGGCGCCGATTTTCCCACTGGTTGGCTGAGACGTGGAAGAGAGAATGAGATTGAGATAGAGAGAGACTGAAATAGAGAGAGAGAGAGTATCGTACCTGTGAAGTTGTCGAAGCCAATGAGAAATCATCGAGGCTGAGATGGGTTAGGGCTGAGAAGTCGTTGGCGCTGAGAGCTAGGGTTTAGGGTTTTGTTTCGATGGTTGCTGCGGAATGGGGGCTAGTTTGTACGGGAAAAATATGATATATACGGAGTATTAGGTTTGGTTTTGTTTTATTAAGTTTTATTATTATTTTCACCCCATATATTTTTAGTTATTTGTAGTTTCTCCTTTATTTACTTTCTTTTTGCTAATTTTAATTATTTATGCTTTTAAAGTTGACTTTTTTGTAATGTATGTTTTATTGGTTGGATGTTAGAAAATTAATGTTAATTTGAAAGGTATATTATGTTTTGTTAGTATTATGTTATCTAAAATAATATTTTTAATAAAAAAACGTTTGACCGATTAATCCTCTAGGCGCTAGGCCCCCCCTCGCCGACCTAGGAGCGCCTAGCGATTTTTAGAACATTGCCAGATATAGGATTGTCAGGGGTGGCGGACTCAGTCAAAGGAGGTGTAGCGATGTCGATCGTAGGTTCGATTGTAGGCGCCGTGGTAGGTTCGGTGGAAGAGTTCGCAATAGGAAGGGGACGTGGCCGGCGATGATAGGTGAGTAGAGGAGGTCGCGAGTCTGCAGTAGGAGTCACAGGGTCAGGAGATGATACAACCAATGGAATAGAACTAGTGTCTGAAAGAGGGAGAACATCAATCAGACACTCAGCATGTTCAAAAGAAGTAAAGAAAGGAGTCGTTTCAAAGAATGTCACATCGGCGGAGACAAGATATCGTTTAAGGTGAGGAGAGAAGTAACGATAACCCTTCTGTAAACGAGAGTAACCTAGAAAGATATATTTGAAAGACTTTGCCTGTAATTTATCTTTTCCCGGAGTGAGATCGTGAACAAAACATGTACACCCAAAGACATGAGATGGAAGATAATACAGTGATTGATTATGAAATAACAGAGAAAGAGGAACCTGATTTTGTAAAACTAAGGATAGCATGCAATTAATCAAATAGCATGCGGTAAGAATAGCGTATCCCCAAAAACGCAGCGGAACATGAGTGTGAATGAGGAGAGTACGTGTAGTTTCAATTAAGTGTCTGTTTTTCTTTTCTGCCACTCCATTTTGTTGAGGGATATGAGCACAGGACGATTGATGAAGTATATCCTGAGAGGCCATAAAGGATTGAAAAGGGGCAGAAAAGTATTCTCGTGCATTGTCACTTCAAAAAGTACGAATAGTAATGCCAAATTGAGTTTTAATTTCAGAACAGAACTTTTGAAATATGGAGAATAATTCTGAACGATTTTTCATTAAAAATAACCAAGTACAACGGGAAAAATCATCAACAAAAGTAACAAAATAACTAAAACCCAAAGTAGATTTAACACGACTAGGACCCTATATATTTAAGTGAACTAAAGCAAAAGGTGACTCTGCTTGTTTATTGAGATGACTAAAAAAAGAATTACGAACATGCTTTCCTAACTGACAAGACTCACACTCTAAAGAAGACAGACTCGCAAGACTCGGCACCATCTTTTGTAACTTCTGTAGGCTAGGATGTCCCAAACGGTGATGGAGGATGGCAGGTGGATCAACAACACAGGCTACAAGGGGTGGTGGTGGGGAAAGGTAGTATAATCCGCGATACTCACATCCTACTCCAATCGTCCTCCCAATGTTCTGATCCTGCACAAGAACCGAATTAGCAACGAAGGTAACATAATAGGGCAATGTTTGGGTTAATTTGCTAATGGACATTAAATTAAAAGGATAATTTGGTATGAAGAGAACAAAATCTAAAGATAGAGAAGGCAAGAGAGTAGCTTGTCTAATTCCTCTAACTTTAGTTTGTGAACCATCAGCTAAGGTAACAATAGATAAAGTACCAGAATAAGTAATACGAGAGAACAAATCCTTGTTACAAGACATATGATCAGAAGCACCAGAATCAAGTACCCATGACCCAAGAGAGGATGATTGAGAGATGCAAGCAATATGATTACCAGTTTGACTAGTTGAGGCTATGGCTGACGACTGGTTATTCTCTTTAAATTTTTGAAATACAGCATACTTAGCAACAGGTACAGTCATAGTCCCCGGTGTATCCCCAGAGGATGGATCATATTGTGAAATGTTGGCAACCTTAGGCGAATAGTCATGAAGCTTGTAGCAACGATCTACTGTATGGCCCTGATTATTGCAATTAGTACATTTGGGGCGAGTTCAACCTCGCTGCCTGCCTTTACCATCCCGTCGAGGAGTCACTTGCGAGGCAATTATAGTAGAATCAGTGGAAGTGGTAAAATTGCTTGAGATGCTTAGAGGTGCAGAAATACGAATCAACTGCTCAAAAATCGTATCCATAATAGGAACCCCAGGATTCGCCAGAATTTGATTGCGAACTGAATCAAGTTCAGTAGGCAACCTTGCTAGTGCAAGAACCATAAAAAACTTTCCACTATCTGCTTCTTGTTGCGTAACATCAGTTGAGAAGGGCATTAACTCATTAAATTCCTATCGAAGAATCTTGATTTGGCCTAGGTATTCTTGCATATCATGATCCTGTTTCTTAATCGTCTTCATGTGAGAGACAACAGTATAAAGACAATTTATGTCATTTGAATAAAGTTTCTTAGCCTTTTGCCACACCTCATAATAAGTGAGGTTAGGTCGGTATTGGCCAACAAGACTTTGACCAATAGATTACCATAGAACATTGCATAAAAATGCATCAATTTGTTTCCAATGCGACTGTTCTTTTTCAACAATATCGGTAACACGTTTTACTAAGTGTTCTTCACAACCCTAGCCCATAAACCACAATTCAACAGAGGTAAACCATGACATAAAATTATTGGGGCCCTTCAATTTTTCAGAACGTATGATAGGAGTAGTCGAAAAACTTAGGGTTTTGGACGTGGACTTGTCTGGGAATTCCGAGCACCTCTGTATGGGTGGTGTTATGTGAAAGAGGTAGGATACACGTGAAACAACTAGGGTTTTGGACGACTCCTTGGTTGTTGGCGGCTAGGGTTTGGTGAGATGAATGCTGGAACGAAAAACACAGCAAACAAAAATTGTAATAGGGTTTTTTTCTCACTAATCCCTTTGATACCATATGAGAGAATAATGAGAAATTGTTATATTGATTTACAATAATGAGAGCTTCTATTTATACAAGAGGAATCGCTATTAAACTAGGAAACTATTTAACTTAGGAATGTACACCTAATATATATACACACTATTTAACAGGGTTCTTGGAGTATAATTCAACCTAACCTTCAATCTCGAAATCAAAGCGTCATAAATGTCGGAATCTAGTACAAAAACATATTTTTCAACTTATGTTGTTGCATGTAAATTAATTAACACATCCATGTTTAAAGTGAAATAGTACCTAAGTGGGTTTATATGCATGGGTTGGGGGTTTGTTCAATCTTGCAATTGATGGTTAAAATAACATAATTATAACTTAAATTTCATGATCCAACCATTTATTATACATGCATGTGGTTATTTTGTTGATTTGTACAAAAACCCACTTGGATGTAACTTATCACCGATAACCTTTAATATACGACTTATTACTAATTGATATTGGTCCAAGTAATGGGATTTCTTCATAAAATGCATAAAGATCACAAAGTACACTTGTTGGAACTTTTTTTTACAAGATTGCTCTTGTTGGCTAAATCATGGTTCTAGTATACGATAGCTAATACGCTGTTATTTGGCACATTGGTACATCTAATGAGTTATTTAATTGATTGTCATGATACGTTAACGCTAGTCCATGTTAGGTCCCATGTGTTGATCTCATAGGACAGGGCGGGGAACGTGGGGCATAGTCTCATGGGTGAAAGGCTTGAAACCTTGCACGGAAACTATCGCGAGGCCCTGCTGTCGCGTGGGTGAAAGCCCACGAAATGCAAACCTAGTGTATGCTTGGATTGTCGCGGAATTATTGAGGCATTTGTCTCAGACGCTTAACTCTTATATGTTACAATTACTAGTGCCATGCATTTCTATTTAGCCAACGGATTTGTACTAGTATACCGGTAGGGAAGCACGTTGTATGACTACACAAAAGTTAATCCTTCTACATCACTTGAAGGTTATTTTCGACAATGTTCTAAAAATCGCTAGGCGCTCCCGGGTCGACGAGGGGGGGCCTAGCGCCTAGAGGATTAATCGGGGATTAATCGGTCAAACAATTTTTTATTAAAAATATTATTTTAAATAACATAATACTGACAAAATATAATATACCTTTCAAATTAATATTAATTGTCCAACATCCAACCAATAAAACATGCATTCTAGAAAAAGTCCAAATTTTAAAAACATAAATAAATAAAATTAGCAAAAGAAAAGTAAATAGGGGTGAAATTACAAATAACTAAAAAATATATAGGGTGAAAATAATAATAATAAAACTTAATAAAACAAACCAAATGAAATATATATCATCTCTTTCCCCGTAAAACCCAGCCCCCATTCCGCAGCAACTAACGAACCAAAACCCTAGCTCTCGCCGACATCTTCTCAGCCCTAACCTATCTCACCCTCAACGATTTCTCACTGGCTTCGACGACTTCACAGGTACGCTACTCTCTCTCTCTATCTCAATCTCGTTCTGTCTTCCACGTCTCAGCCACAACCAATGGGAAAATCGGCGCCTAGACCAAAAATCGGCACCTAGACCAAAAATCGGCGCCTAATCACTCCGACTCCTAAACACAAACGACTAGCCCTAGGCCGGGCGGGAGAGGACCGATTTCCGCCTAAGCGCCACCTAGGCGCGATTTTTAGAACACTGATTTTCGATATGACAAGTGTGTTGATTCCTATTTGTATTTTCTTATAAAATAACTGTATAGTTCCCACTGAGCCCAACGTGCTTATTTTCTTATAAAGTAACTGTATAGTTTCTTATGGACATGTATTTATTATATTTCTTTGGAAACTTATGTAGATGTTGTAAACCTTAAGACATATGTCCTTGGGACCTCGTTGGAAGCTAGTTGATGTATTAGTGTACTACTTTATTGATGCTATGGATGGCATGTTATTTTTTGATAGGAAACAGAAACTTTATTAATAAACCAAAATTAAAATACAGCTAAATCAATGGGATAGTTAGAGGACAGAGAATAAGACACCTACTAAAAGCTCTAACAACCTAAACAAGAACAAACACTAGCCGCCTAGTAACCAAACAAACAGACCATTCAACCCCCTACAACACTAAAACAATCTAAACAGAACAAAAAACGATCTGAAAAAATCAAAAATCCCAGAGGCCTTTGCCCACTGCCCAACTAGAAAACAAGAAAATCCCCAAATATCCGACGAATCACTGCTCCGATTTTCAAATATCCTCCGGTTGCGTTTAGACTAGATCAACCATACTATAGCCATAATAGAGAATCACCACAACTAATTGATTTTCTTACTATTTTGCTTGAAATACCATTTAATAACAAGGAAATCACTCCATTTCTTAGGAAAAACTCCCATCAAACTAAACAATTCTAGCACCTTTGACCAAATATACTTAACAAACTCACAATGAAGCAAAATATGATCAATACTCTCATTTTCCTTCCTGCACAATGCACACCACAATGGCGAGAGAAACATAAAAGGCCTCCTAACTTGAACCATGTCACACGTAATCACTTTCCCCAAAAAAGCTAGCCCTGCGAACACTTTGATCTTGGTTGGAATTCCACCTTTCCAAATAATGCTGAACTGAGGGAAGGTGGAGAATGAAAGAGGGCATGAAAGAAATTCAAAGAAGGCTTTGCAAGAAAATTCCCCTAATAGATGCCCCACCCAAATTCTTTTGTCCGAAACCTCACGATTAATGCGGAAGTTATCAATGAAGTTTAATAAAGAAATGAATTTATCACTCTACCTATCATTGGATTTCTTATGCATATTGTTAAATGTCATAATTACCTGCCATCGGCGCACAACACCGTGATTAACCGGCCCTAGAGGTGTTTATCCTCCTAATGGGGTTCGGGGCATCACAATGTACGTATAGAAAAAGGGTTGACTATTAACCTATTATAATCCTAGAAATGAGTCATATAGCCGAATAAGTATTGCATGAAAAGATCACCCCACGTTAGGTTTGCAAAATGTCTAGTTTAATCAAACCAAAGAAGTACATAGAAGCACAATGAACAAAATAAACTTATTGAGTTTTAAGTATCCTAGAATGTAAAATTGATATATAATATATGACAAGTTAACACGGTTCCAACCTGAGCTTTGCCCAATAAATTCTGTAGCTTTAACAATATCACCAATGTGCACTAATGCATTCAGTATGTCCCTGAGGCAAGTATCAAGATAACAGTGAGAGAATATCTTAAAAAGTTTAGGCAAAAATTCCTCAACATCACAAGATGCCAACAGCTTAAATCAGCATGGCAACACAAGAGAGTTGAATATAACAATATTGCAACTTCACCTTATACTTGCTCTAAAACCTGAGAATATGATAACCCTCGAGTCCTGTGGATCTTTCGTTTCTGCACAAGCACACTCAGTCAAATACTCTATATAGAGATTCTTTCATTTAGTTTGGGTGAGGTAGAATTGTTAATTAGATCTTATCAATAAGAAGATTATCTGCTAATTCCCTTGTGTTTTTATGTTCAAAATCAGCAAAGAAACTGATCCAGAATCTGATAAATGAAGTTCGCTTTTCGTGTGAATGCAATCTATAGCTTAGACACTTAGTCATAGTTTATGCACATAAGGGAATGTTTCATACAATGTTTTAAAAGGCGTTTGAGGCGCACACCTTGAGGCGAGGTGGGAAGAAAAGGCTCCGAGGTGTTATTATTTGGTCAATTTCTGAGGCTTATGCCTCTTCTCGCTGAGGCGAGTTTGAGGCATATTCCTCAAGGCATTTGAGGCACTATTTTAGTAAAACTACGTAGTTTTGATGATTTTTTGTTGTTTTTTTTTAAAAAAAAAGTAATAAGAAAAAAAAAGTTATAAACCCTAGTCCCAAACCAAATAACTGTAGCAGAGACTTAGAAGTTGCGACCGACAGATAGAGAGAGCTAGCTGCGCACGAGATTGAAGCTTTATACGTCGTTCTTCTTCATTCCAAGCTCTAAAATCCTAAATACATCATTCTTCTTCTCTCTTTGTAAGTATTATGGTGATTTAGAACTTTAATTATGTAGTGACATTGTTATTTGTTATTTTGGTGTGATGATTTGAGATTGTTATTATTTTTGTGAAGTTATTTGCACTTTTAGTAATGATTATCAATATTATGATAGTTCTATGATTTTTAGGATTTTTTTTTTTAAAAAAAAAATGAGGCTTACGCCTCACCTCGCCCTGGCAAAACGCATCAAACCTGCCTCACGCCTTTTAAAACACTGGTTTCATATAGTCATTACAAGTGGTTCAGTTCAGATCCATCTCATTCAGCATCTGCTTCAAAAGAGGAAGCACTTATAATCACAAAATTGATTCAAAAGATTAACATTGACCAACTAAGACAATAAGGCAGTATTTGGATTAAGTGAAATTTAATGAAGTTGGTCTGGAGAGAATGTAAGAACTAATAAGCATGTCAATTTTACGTAGATACATAAAACTCCTTATAAATCAAGGTTTCTGTGAGAGTGGAAAAAGGGAAGAAGAATGAAAAGTGAATATGGGTTGTGTGTCAAATGAAAACACGTGCTTCACTGTTTAGATAAGGTGTTAAATAAAATAAATGGAGTACCACCTAAATGTGGGCTGCAAATGAACATGGAAATGGTGGAGTATAGGTGCTGAAAGAAGCAGAAAGGGCTTTTGAACAATGTTATTTTAGATATGAAGATTTGGTTGGAAAGTAACTAGAGATTTGAAACAAACACAGCAAATCATAGCATCTTCATGGAGCTCTAAATCAAACATTGTTGGGATATTCAGCTATCTTGTATCATTTGAAACATGAAGGATGCTATTAGCAAAATTTGTGTTGATTGATTTTGGTTTTTCTTTTTGGAGGAGATGGCTAAGTCCACCTGTTTATTGCATCCCTTCATTATCAATAAAATTTCTTATTACATAGATATATTATATTTGTCCAGGAATTTTGTCCAAAAATTTTCAACTGTGCTATGTAATTTTAGGAAAATACCAGGAGAGAGGTAATAGTGCCATGCAAATTAGAAGAAGCACCAAATGAACAAAGATGTGATGTAACATACTGAAATGATCAAGCAACACTTCTAGCATTTTTGATAATTTGGAACCAGGAACACCACTAGACAAGCTTTGCTGCATCAGAACCTTCACTTTAAAGAAAACTTCGTTTTTGCTCATAAATCGCAAGAACGGCCTGCAATTAGTGAGCTAATATTAGGGTGTTAATAACTCAATAAGCATATCTAGGAAGAATCTCTACACTACATAGGCACAATAGTTCAAAGGAAGAATTGGAACTTCTTAAGGATAAAAGAGGGAAATATGTGAACCTTATCATTGCATACCCCTAACCCGCAAAATATTCAGAAGTTGTGAAAGGAAATTTCTCATCTTTTGTACAAGGGGTAGGGGATTATAAAGCTTCTCTGATACTTACAACCATCCTCACAGTCTTAATGTATATAACAAAATTCAATTGCATGTCAAAAGTTTTTTTCTTTTTTTTTTGGGCAGGCATGTCAAAAGTTGGATAGCAGAATTTTTGCCACTATATAATAATGTGACTCAACCTCATAGCAGAAACAGTGCTAAGAAAGTAGATCATGTTCTAAATTACTCCCTCCATCTCTAACTGATAGACACACTTTGACTTTGGTAAGAAGCTCTAATTTCAACCTAACCAATGGTCAAGAATACAACTTCTTTTCTATTGTCAGATTTGATACGTCGATTATATCCCATAAAGTAAATGGGAGAATCAATTTGAGACAGAGGGAGTAATACGTTTAGCTGAATGATAGTCAAATTAAAACTAGTGAAGTTCATTTCCTGGAGTGTATAGTTGGGGTCCTTGGGGATCAAGAATGATAAATTGTTCCTTTATCTTTATTGTCAAAGTGATCGAGGGCATACCCCTTCTCTTGCAACTTGTCTTCGAGCATGTCAAATGCTGGCCTAATTCCATGGCTTGAAAGTAATTTTCTGATATGACAAAGAGTCACTAGAACTGTAAAATGTCCTTCTACTTCTCCAAACTTCATCTGAGCCAGGTCTTGTGGCGGTGCTTGACGAAAACTGTCCCTTGAATTAATCAACTCAAATGGGCTCAACTATCAAGAGAAGTTTTGAAGATAAGACAATTGGACATACAACATGAAGAAACATTCCAATTGTTAGAAACCAGCAGAAATATAAGCAGCATCACCGATGGGCCAGCTAACTGAAGAGGTTAACAACTAAAGTCACCAAATAGTGATATGTGGGGACAAAAGTTTAAGGGCTTTTTTCACTTCACCCCACATTTTATATGCAAAATTAGACTTATCACCTGTTTTTATAATTTTTAGACATTGTCCCCTGGGGGAATCTCAAAGCTTTTACATAAAAAGCAAGGGGTTAAGTCAAATGATTATGTTATAAAAATTAGACATTGCCCCCATTTTGATGTACTCTTTGAGATTCTCCTGCATGCAGGGGGCAAAGTCTAATGATTATGAAACAAGGGGTAAGTCTAATTTCACATCAAGAATAGAGGGCAAAGTGGAAACAAAAAGGGAAATTCCCACCCAAACAAAATTCCTAATCACAGGTTGCACCAGCACTGCAAGTAGACACTCCTAAAGTTGTATCCAATTACAAAAACATTTTCATGTCAGTGCTATTTATAATGTATATAAGTATATTTCACTGCACCTGCATTAACTTTTAAGACTTCCACTTATACTGAACAAGAAAGCAAACCATGTACATAAAAGAAATACTTATACATTTTTTTCAAGAACTTGATAGATCAACTCGAACATAATAGCAAATAAAAATCAGCAGTCATGTTGAGAAGAAGAAAGGGAACTGGATAAAACTTTAACAATTAAGTATTTCATATTCCCAAGAATAAAAAGGAATCTGGAAAAGAATAACAATACCGTTTGGAAATCCCTTCTTGGAAGCACTCCATATGCACAAAGCCTAGTCGCAAATGGACGTATCACTTCAAAGAGCAAATTATTTATCACAACAGCATCTGGATCCATAGGAACCTAGCATTCCGACAAGAATTTAAAATGCAAATAAGAAACGTTTAAATACTAAAGTACTAAACTATATATTACACTCAACAGATTCAAACTAATACGAACCGTAAACAAATCAATTGTTTTTTTTTGCACATATTGCTTCACATCATCGTCGCTTTCATTTCGATACTCAAGCATAGATATTTGTAAGGTATCAATAATTTGCTGGATTTCCTGCTGCTTAGCTGAATACTCACATTCAACATTAGGATCTAAAATGTCAACAGATCTACGGAATTTTGTGAAAACCATAAAAGATTATGAGTAACTTACATCCCGGTGTTGCACTCAGAGCTAATATTCTCAGCTGCACAGGAACAGCCATCAACTAACAATTCAAATCATCAAATTTGTTAGTCACTAGAATGTATTCAAAATAACAGTGTTAAACAATACGGAGGCACACGATGATAACGTGACTACATAAAAACATGCAGTATTATGGTGTTATTTTAGGGGCATAATCGAAAAGTTAAATAAAATAAAATAAGTAAATAAACGTGAAAATGAGTAGTAAGTAGTAAGTAGTTCTGTAAGAACGTGGACAGATGAACCCTTATCGAAAATTGTTGAAGCAAGTATCCAATTGAGACATAGTTTAAATGGTGGTTCCTTCCACAATTATATGATCTGAAGGAAGACACCTTACTTTTCCATTTCAAAATAAGGACACTCCTTTTTCTTTGACTAAAAAACCCTTCATCCATTTTCTCCGCCGTGACCCACTACCGCCGGCCGCCGACTATTGAAGCTCCAACGGTGATTGCCAGAGCTCCGATAGTGAGCGGACCGAGGCAGCAGTGGCCGGTGGTTGGTGAGGCCTAGTGACCACCCATGAAAATATGGAAATACAAAATTTTGTAACTGTGTAATTCAAAAAAGGGGTGTGTCCTTTTCATGGATAAACATTGAAAAGTGTCCTTATACTAAAACAAATTGTGGAGGAAGCATTTACAACCCATTTTCTCTATCCAATTAAACTTCATGTTTATCCGAGAAAGGAATCATTAAGTAAGAACATTCAAGCTGGTACAAAACAAGCCATTACTGAAATTTGACCATGGCTTAATGCCAATATAATAACGAAAAAAGAGATTTGTAGAAAGAAATGAAGTGGAAAACCTCGCGAACTGCAACACAGTAGGCATAATTGCCCGATGCTCGGTGAGCCTCGTCGATCACCAAACATACCAGTTGTTTCACCGCGCACGTACCTACATTATCTTACTTCATAAGCAAAAACCAGCAAGACATAAAACTTTTAGAGAAATGAACTATTTACATTTTGAGTAAACATATTATTTTGAGGGCAAGTGCAAATAAGAAGCAAATTACTAATCATTTCAATTGAAGTACCATGAAAGAAATAAAAGGAGTAACTAATACGGCACTGAAATAAGTTGGTGTGACATTGGCACGAATGCTGAATTTAAGTAGCTCATTTGAAGCATGATAGTGGTCTGACATCATACCAAATATTCAAACTAATAACACCATGCAGGTGTGGGGTGTCAGATTCAAAGATTGGGCTTGTATTCCTTCGGAAGGCAGATCTGGTGGAGTAATTATAATTTGGGATGTGAGAGTGGTGGTGTGTGAAGAATCTATAGAAGGAAGTTATACTCTTTCTGTTAAGCTTAAACCAAAGCAGGGTGAAAGTTGGTGGTTTACCGGCATTTACGGCCCGTGTAGATACAGAGAAATGAGTGCTTTTTGGGAGGAATTAGCTAGCTTATTTGGGCTGTGTGGTAGTAAATGGTGTCTTGGTGGAGATTTCAATACTATTAGATATCCATCTGAGAAAAAAGGTGGGGTGGAGGGGAGGTGGACTAGAAGCATGAGATGTTTTGATGAATTTATCAGGAATTCGGATTTGATTGACCCGGGTATTAGTAATTCAGCTTTTACTTGGACAAATGGTACAATTCACTCTAGGATTGATAGATTCATGTTTTCGGCTGGATGGGATGAGATGGCAATTGCAAGACAAGAGGTAGCGGTTCGATTAACATCTGATCACTTTCCTTTGATCCTTGATTCGAGTCCGTTTAAATGGGGTCCTACTCCGTTCCGGTTCGAGAATATGTGGTTGAGCGATCGTGATTTTTTAGTGAAATTCAAGGAGTGGTGGCTTGATAATTCCGGAAGTGGGTGGGAGGGTTATAAATTTATGGAGAAGTTGAAGAGGGTAAAATTCAAAATAAAGCAATGGAACTCTGAGTCTTTTGGAGACGTTAGAATAAAGAAGGCGCTACTTTTTTTTTTTTGATCAGAAACAAAACGCTTTTATTAAAAAATAAATAAAGCAATACAACATAGATTACATCTTTAGTGAACCAGTAGTCCACCAAAGCCCCTCAAGAAATATGAAAAGGCTACAAAAATCCAAACGTTACAAAAAACCAAACAACAGTGAAAAGATGAAGCCATAAACAAGGCTACTACAGGATAGCTGCGTTCCAATTCCCACATAAATCTGAGACCGATAAAGATCCGAACAGTTTCGAACAGATGGCCCAAAATGATGCTAACTGCTTGATATTAAACCATACTTCACCGGCTTCGCAATATTTATCTTCAAATATTCTAGCGTTTCTTTCATGCCAAATTCCCCAAGCTAATGCTAAGCAACAACATCTCCATAACAATTTTGATTTCTTCTTATTTCCACTAAACTGCCAATCCAAGCCTAATAAATCATGCCATGATCCAGGCAAGGCTCCAATAACTCCGAATTCCTCCCTCGCCTTACTCCACATATAACTGGAGAAACTGCAGTGAACTAACACATGATCGATACTCTCACCTCCCTTTTTGCAAAGAGTACACCAAGAAGGAGAAATGACCAGATTTGGCCTCTTTTTTTGGAGTAAGTCACAAGTATTAACTCTTTTCCAAGAGGCCAGCCAAGCAAAAACTTTCACCTTCGGAGGAATACCAACTTTCCAAATAAAATTATGGGGCACAAAGATAGGATCCAATGGCGAATTGGTGAGCAAGTGAAAGAACGATTTGCAAGAGAATATACCCGACTTTTCCCCCATCCACAATCTATAATCTCTTTCGAATCTAGAAACTTGAGAATTAGAAACCAAATCTAACAATTCCAAAAAGTCCCCAATTTCCCTATCATTTAAATTTCTGCGAAATTCTAAGTCCCATGAGAAAGAATCAATAGAATTCCAACGAATGATTGATGCTATGACACTATTTGTGTTTCGAGAAATTCTATATAACCGGGGAAAAAGAGAAGCAAGAGTAGAATCCCCAACCCATATATCTTCCCAAAACCTAATGGAATTACCCATACCCACTTTAAGTTGAATAAATGATTTAAATTTAACCATGCCACTAGAAATGGCTTTCCAAGGATTCCTATGAGTGCCATTAGTAACCATGTTTGCATCCCACCCATTTTCATGGAGTCCATACTTACTTTTAATTATTGAGCACCACAATGAATTTTGTTCAATGGGAAATCTCCAAAGCCATTTCCCTAATAAAGCTTCATTTTTCTTAGCAATGTTACCGATGCCCAATCCCCCTTTATCCTTACTTTTAGACACCAAATCCCAATTCAATAAATGATCACAAGTTCCCTCCCCGAATCCTTCCCAAAAAAAATTCCTCATTAGTTTTTCAATAGTATTACACACCGTAATTGGCATTTTGAAAAGAGAGAGGTAATAAATTGGAATGCTTTCAAGGACCGACTGAATCAAAGTTAACCTACCTCCCCTCGAAAGACATCCTTTTAACCAACCCTGTAATCTATTTGAAATTTTTTCAACTACCGGACCCCAAAACTCGACTCGACAAGGGTTGTCTCCAAGAGGCATCCCAAGATAGGACATTGGCCACGACCCCAATTCACAACCCGCTGTTCTCGCCAACGACATCATATCTACTTCCTTCACATTGATACCTGCTAACACACTTTTGGATAAATTGATGTTAAGCCCCGAAACTAGCCCAAATATGTCCAAAATGTCAATCAAATTTTTAAGCTTTCTTTCATCTTTTGAAAGGAAGAAAATGGTATCATCGGCGAACTGTAGGTGTGAAAGTTTAACTCTATCCCTACCTATCTCGAAACCCTCAATAATACCCACTTCCCTTGCTTTCACCACTAACCTATTAAGAACGTCTGCTACTAAGACAAAAATAAAAGGTGAAAGCGGATCACCTTGCCTAATGCCCCTCGATGCGTTGAAAATACCCCTCGGTTTACCATTAACCATAACCGAAAAATTAGCAGAGGAAAGGCAGCCCTTAATCCATTTCCTCCATCTAAACCCAAAGCCCTTATTTTCAAGCACATGATCTATGAAATCCCATTCCACGTGATCGTATGCTTTTTCAAAATCTATTTTAAAGACCACACCTTCTTTCTTCTTGACCCGGTACTCCTCTACACTTTCATTAGCAATCAATACAAGATCAAGGATTTGACGTCCTTTAACAAATGCCCCTTGTGATAATCCTACCGTATCACCTATTACCTCTCTCAATCTCAATGCCAAGACTTTAGCCAGGATTTTGTATAAACTTGTGACAAGGCTAATCGGTCTATAGTCTTTAAGTTTGAGAGAAGATAGCTTCTTTGGGATTAGACAAATATATGTGGAGTTGGTGCACACATTCACTATTCCATTTTCAAAAAATTCATTAAAGACCCCAAGAATATCTTCCTTAATAATCTCCCACCCCTTTTTGAAAACCTCAATGGTGAAACCATCTGGGCCCGGTGCTTTGTCTCCCTCACAGGCATCAATTGCAGCCTTAATCTCATTTTCTTCGAACTGCTAATTTTTCGGTTATGGTTAATGGTAAACCGAGGGGTATTTTCAACGCATCGAGGGGCATTAGGCAAGGTGATCCGCTTTCACCTTTTATTTTTGTCTTAGTAGCAGACGTTCTTAATAGGTTAGTGGTGAAAGCAAGGGAAGTGGGTATTATTGAGGGTTTCGAGATAGGTAGGGATAGAGTTAAACTTTCACACCTACAGTTCGCCGATGATACCATTTTCTTCCTTTCAAAAGATGAAAGAAAGCTTAAAAATTTGATTGACATTTTGGATTCTTGCTCGACGCATTAAGGAAATTGATGAGGAAGAAGCTAGAGGGATAATTGGAGAGGATACGAAAGCTGAAAGATTGAAGTTGGTATCAGATTTCAATGAGATATTGTTGAAAGAAGAAGTTTCATGGAATCAAAAAGCAAAAATTAAAGGAGTTACAGAGTGGGATGCCAATTCAAATTTATTCCATCGAATAGTAAATCAAAGAAAAGTTCATAAGTTCATAAGCAAGTTAGAACGGGAGGATGGGTCGATAGTGAATGAGGAATCTGAGATCGAAACAGAGTTGATAAGCTTCTTTAAAAATTTGTACGCTAGAGAAGAGAAAGCTAATGTGAGGTTTGAAGGCTTAGAATGGAGTCCTATTTGTACCGAAAGTAAGCAATGGCTTGAGAGGCCATTTGAAGTTGATGAAGTGAAAGCGGCCATTGACTCATGTGAAGGCAATAAAACGCCGGGCCCCGATGGCTACACGCTGGAAGTTTTTAAGAAAGGATGGGATGTTTTGAAAGATGTAATGAAGGTTTTGAGAGAATTCTATGAGAAGGGTGTAGTCAATGCTTGCACTAATTCTACATACATTTGCCTTATTCCAAAGAAGATAGCGTCTCTCAAATTGAAGGACTTCCGACCAATAAGTCTTACGACTAGTCTTTACAAAGTACTTGCAAAGGTTTTGTCATTGAGGTTGAGGGAGATATTGGATGAAACGATTGGTATGTCTCAAGGTGCATTTGTGAAGGGAAGACAAATTCTTGACTTAGCACTTATAGCAAACGAATGTGTGGAAGAATATAGAGAAAGAAAGAAACAAGGTGTTGTGTTGAAAATTGATTTCGAGAAGGCCTACGATCACATCGAATGGGATTTCGTTGACCATGTTCTTGAGAAGAAGGGCTTTGGGGAAAGATGGCGAAAGTGGATTAAAGGCTGTCTATCCTCGATCAATTTTTCGATTATGATGAACGGGAAACCGAGAGGTAATTTTAAAGCGTCAAGAGGGCTGAGACAGGGAGATCCTCTCTCTCCTTTCATTTTTGTAATAGTATCGGATGTTTTAAATATCTTGGTGGAAAGGGCCAAGGTAAGAGGATTAATTGAAGGTTTCTCAATCGGGATGGATAATGTAAGTCTGTCGCACTTGCAATTTGCTGACGATACCATATTTTTCCTTTCAAAAAATGAAGAAAAGATTGAAAATCTAATGGGTATATTAGACATTTTTGGGTATGCTTCGGGATTGAAGATTAATAGATCAAAGACGGAAATTGTAGGTATCAATGTGGAGGAAGAGGATATGCGGGTGTTGGCAGGGAGAGTTGGGTGTAGTATGGGTTGCTGGCCTATGTCCTATTTAGGGCTTCCGTTAGGCGATAATCCGATGAAAGCTAGTTTTTGGAATACGGTTGTCGAAAATATTGGGAAGAGGCTGAAAGGGTGGTATAAGGGGTGTATTTCGAGAGGAGGCAAGTTAACTCTTATTCATTCAGTACTAAATAGTATTCCAATTTATTTTTTGTCTATTTTCAAGATTCCGCCGACCGTAGCTAAGAATATAGAGAAGTTGATGAGAAACTTTTTGTGGGAATCGATGGATAAAGGAAAAGGAGAACACTTGGTGGCTTGGAAGATTGTTTCAAAAAGCAAGGAAATGGGAGGCTTGGGCATTGGTAATTTGGTGAAAAGAAATGAGGCATTATTGGGGAAGTGGCTATGGAGATTTGCGTTGGAAACAGAATCCCTGTGGCACAAGATAATAAAGAGCAAGTATGGGTTAAATGACAACGGTTGGGATTCGACGAAGATAAGAAGGGGTACGTATCGGAACCCGTGGAAAGCAATTGCACAAGGTTTCGAAAATTTCAGGAAGAATATAAGGTATAAGGTGGGGAGCGGTTCTAAGGTCAGCTTTTGGTCAGATTTATGGCTAGGTAATGAGACAATGCAAGCCCGGTTTCCAGCTTTGTTTCAGATTACTAGAGATTCGAAAGCAAAGGTGGCAGATTATACAAATTGGGTCTCAGATTCAAGTTTTTCGTGGGACATTGTTATGAGAAGGAATGTGACAGAGGAGGAGGAAGGAGAGTACATGGCTTTAATGGAAGTGATCCATAATTTGGATATTTCTAGGCATGGAGACGATAGCAGAATGTGGGTGCGAGAGAAATCGGGAGTTTTCACAACAAAGTCTTTTTTTGAAAGTCTAACAATTCCTAATGCATGCTCTAAATTCACTCCTTTCAAAATGGTATGGAAATCAGGAATTCCAACCAAAGTTAAAGTCCTTTCTTGGCTTGCATCGTTGAGGAGAGTTAATACAGCAGATTTGTTACAAATCAAAAGACCATATTTGACGATTTCTCCTGCGTGTTGCATTTTGTGTAAGAGGGACTATGAGAGTATTGATCATCTAACAATTCATTGTTCATTTGCTAGATCAGTTTGGGGCAATATTAGTAAGGAATTTGGGTTGCAAGCAGCTTTTCCAAGATCATGGTGCGAACTCTTATCAATCAAATGGACATTCAGGGGAAACAAAGCAAGATCATTTACGTTATGGAGATGCTGTTGTAAGGCTCTGCTTTGGTGTTTATGGAAGGAAAGGAATAGTCGTATTTTCGAGAATAAGGTGGAAGATATCGAGAATATTTGGGATAGATTTAAGCGTTAGCTTCTTTGTGGGCTTACACTTCAAACAAGTTTGGGTTTACGTCTATTTCAGAGATTCAGAGAGACTGGACAGCTGCAATGATCTAAGATTATTTGAGAGTTTTTTGACTAAGCTCTCAACCTGATGATGATAGTAGTTTGTTCTAGGTTGTATAATTATTCAGTTTTTAGTTCTTGGTTTGAGGCAGCTTTCTTTAGTGCCGAGCGATTCTTTTTTGTATCTTTTTTTGTTTTCGGTTTGCTGGGTAGTGGAATTCTCTTCCTCTTCCAGTTCTCCTTTGCTTGTATTTGATTTTTCTATCAATATAAGTTCGTTTCTTATCAAAAAAAAAATAATTTCAGCCTAATTCACAGCTGCAGATGACCTTTGTATATATATAGGAAACTCTATCCCGGGAAGCCCAGAGAGTGTTATACCATCAAACAGGAAAAATGGTGTAGGGAGCTACAAAAGCCTGCTCCCCAGGCTTAATAATGATTCCACGAAGGAATAAGAAAAATTAAATAAACCCAGGCTTGTTTAATGAACATACAGGAGGTAAGTTCACCAAACAAGGACTCAGAATAAAGAAACAGCAGAAATGGTCTAGGGATGTAATTACATATCATCATGTGGTAGTGAAAACATATCATGATGGGACCCCATGATATGTGCAAGTCACTGATATTAGCTAATAGATGAAAATAACTTTTTTGGATAAAAGGAAACAATTTATTAGAGAGAGGGCAAGTACACAAATGGCAGACTACATGTCCACAAAATAAAGGTAAACATCATTGAAACAGCAAAACAGCAAAGCCGAGAAAGAATCACACGCAATGTTCCTCATACACCTATATATAGCGGATTGCATACCATTGCAGGATTAATCAACAATTCACGTACATATAGATATAAATATATAGAGAGAGAGAGAGAGATATTCAAATCTTCATTTCCTTCATGTATTGCCATCCATGGCTATTGTAAAGAACCAGTGGTAAGATTGTTCTCTATGGGTGTAAGAGAGAGATTCACCAGATTGAATATCTTTCTCCAGCACTTGAGGGGTAAGAAAGAAAACCCGTTTAGCTTTCCAAAGGTCGGCCCTTCTCAAGGGGCTAATTTGACCTGTCATTTCAATTGTCCATTCCTGCAATCAGTTTATTACAAATCTTCTCAAAATATGAGAATGAATGTGATAATGTAACAAACTTATGGAAGAATGAGATAGTTTCCTACTTGTGGTATTCCCACAATCTCATGGCAAGCTTTTATTTGCTGTGTAACAAGAGGTCGAGAAGGAGCAGCAAAAACGATTTTTCCTGCCAAGGAAACAACAAAAATTGACTTCAATGTGGAATCAATCACTCAAAATTAAAAACTAATCACACATTCTTATTGAAAAAATACAATAAGCACCACCTTCAACATTGTAAGGGACCATCGGCCTTTGTAATACAGATCTTCTCAACATGAATAAACGTTAAGCATCTACTTCAGTAGTAAAACATTAGATCAATTTAATTTATCATGATCCTAGTGTCTTTAGTTTAAATTGAATTTACAATAAAACTGGATAACACTTAAAGATGATTTGCAGATATCTAGATCAAGAGTGGTCTACTAGTACATTGTAAAATTTCAATTTTAAGTTTTAACTCTATCGTCAATCACTAGAACTTCAATTGTAGATCTGACTTCAATTACCAGGGCAATGATTCATGGGGAACGCGCAATGAAAATTAAAATATTCAACAAAGTGCATACATGCAGTGCTCCATATCAGGCAGAAGCAGGCATTCCAGCGCACTTATATGTAAGCAAATTCTTAAATTTCATATCAAAATGATTGTCCCTGATGTAGAATTTTCTAGATATGTAGAAGCTTTCTTTTGTTTACATGCTTACTTCAAAACCCTACAGCGCAGAGTAGATGTGCAATAACAACACCATTGTTCGTTCCAACGAAATAAAATTTGACTTCAATGGCATGATAACAGAAGAAAACACTATAATAAGTTTTAAATAGGACTAGATGACCTGTAGTTCCTCTCCTACAATGCTAAAAATGAATAGCAGCACCTTGATTTCATGCAAAACTATAAGGTCAACCAAACGAAGAATATCAAGATTTATCAACAGATCCTAAGGTTCAAGTGTCACCAAAGAACGAATTAGTAAGAAGTAAATTGGATCTAAGTTGAGTCCCACTGGAAGTGTAATCAAGTAAAAAACCACGCAGCAAAAATAGCATAGAAGAACTCATTTCAGTGTACAATCCCCACAAATCAGATTTCTTGTTGAACTTTTACAGCAATAACTTTCTTTAGGAGCATGAATGACAAATGGGGACAGGTGCAATACACTCCACTAGTTTGTAACCCGCATCCACCATTCACAAAGCATCTTTCAATCTCAACGACACAAGTTTTTATCCCTTATACAATTTTAGGATTCAAAATTCAAAGACCATTGTCCCATATTATATAGAAAACTAGATGTCCAGCTTGTTAGCACCAAATCAAGGTTCAATAACATGACCTTTTTGAACGCTGTACTGATGATTATTTGTATAAAACCAACTTACCAATCTATGCTATAAAGATCCAATTGAAGTTACTACGCTGTTGGTCCTAGAGTTAATATACTGTTGTTTATGAAAACATACTAAAATTGGCAGATGGATTGATTAAAAGAACTATACTATGGGAAGGATCAATTATATCTCACCTTCCGGAAACCATCTGAAATAGTTATACATTACCACAGCAGCAATGAGAGTTTTTCCAAGTCCCGTTGGCAATACAACCAATGTATTTGAAAATAAAGCTGCTTGGCTAATATTGAATTGATAGTCTCGATGAGAATAATTTGCTGCAGGGAAAGAACAAATATAAGCCTTTTTCATGAGAACCCTTAACAGGAAACTATTTCCTTATTCTATTAACCTTACAAATCACCATTACATTCACTGCCATGAAAGAAAGTACAGTGACTTTTTAAATAGGTATAGCAGTACATATTTAACTCCATGTAAACATACATAGGGCATTAGGAAATCAATTATGGATCCGAAAACAAAAAGACATTGTCCCCGGGAGTTCGGGGCCCAATTTCTGCAATAGAACTTTTTAATGTTTATTTTATTCAAGTTTTTGAGCTTTCTAGAAATTCTAATTTGATAAATTGGCATACAAGTCTCATTCATAAATCAGGTAGAGAGTTTGAATAATGGGATGCCAATGGAATTGCTAATTCGTAAAAGCTCAAACTTTGTATATGAAATTACCAATAAACACAAAACCTACAAACAAAAAAGCATGAACATGTTAACTAAGACCCATCTTCACCTAGGGGTTGCAGTTCGTGTTTTTAGGTCGTTTTTTTGCCTGCAACCCCAAATGACCCAAACAAACGCAACCTGCATAGACAAGACATGACCCGACATACAAGAGTACAATTTTTGCATCCTAATAATAGCACACCTTAACAAGAGCAAAAAACGGATTTTTCTTTTCTCATTTAGACACGACAATACATGGTTAACAAGACATAACTTTAATTGCGTGTCAAATTTCGTTCTAAAATTTGAACCCGAACACAAACATGACGTTTTAAAACCTCTAGACATGAAAAATGACACACACTAATTCTCACGTCAATTTCATTTCCTTTTGAGTCTTTTTTTCGTGTCATTTATAAAATCGCCACCCCTAATGTTCAGCAAATTACTGAAAGTCTGAAACCCAACAAAATCCCCTTTTCAACATAGCAAAATAGAAGTTGTATAGCATATAAAACCTGGGTATATCCATGTTTTCGCCGCCACGGGATCAATCTTAACACAGCTAGCACCTTCATCCCCCTCTTCCTTATACGAATTTCGATCTCTTCCACTCTGATTCTCTGTTCTCACACTCGTAGTCCCCATGAATTTATCGAGTGTAGATTGCCGAGAAGTACCCAATTTCTTGTGAGAACGATCAATTGGAAATGAAGAAGCCGAGGATTTATTAGTGTTCTCGCAAGCGACATCAATCTCGTGAACAGCTGCTTCCCAGTCAAATTCCTGGAAGAGAAAGAAAAGGGTTTTAGAGAGAGAAAGTGAATTACTGAATAGAGAAGGGGGAAATGATAAATTTTACCTCATCGTCTTCGTCAACTCTTTGGAGAGGATTGATGCAGGCCATTCAACAAAATAGTATGATTGATTGATTGATTCAAATGCAAAACTATTCGGTCATTTTACTGTATGCAGAGAGGGGAGAGAGCCAAAAGAGAAACCCTCGTAGGGAAATAGGAGGGAGAGAGGGAAACTTTTGAAAAGATTGAAAATTTTGGATCTTATATATATCTTGCATTTAGCATCCGTCGGAATTTTATACTACGTGTATTATTTATTCCATAAATATTTTTAATTCCATCGGTAAAGCTATTAAACAAATTATATGAGATTAAATAATCTGATCTACATTTTGATTGGCCAAACATTTTATATGAGATTAAATAATCTAATCTACATTTTGATTCGCCATGTCAAAATCTAGTAGATTTAGTAAGGATTATCTCGCGTTAGGTTAATAGGATGTACTCTTTCGATAGTTTTTTTTTTTTTTTGAGCAACTATAATTGAAGGGATTCAAGTACGGATCTCTCGCTAAACAAATCATCCTCACGGACCCGGTGAACCAATAGGCGAGCCCCATAAGATCTCCTTCGATAGATTCAATAAGGGTTTTTGTTTGGGTTGTATAAAATTATTTAATCACATCTAAATAATGTAAAAAAAATAGGATTGTTTAATTTATTTCTTGTGAGATAAGAGGCTTTGTATAATAAATAATTCACCTTGATACAAGATCTTATCCAATCCTCTTACCCTGCAAATCAAACATAATTTAAATAGGAAATTCATCGTGTTGAATAAGAGCATAATGCTACATGATGGATCTTTAGAGTGGCAACCCTACTCATTCATTGTATTCTATTATGAAAGTTAGTGGGCGTTAACGATTATGACATCCAATTTAGTATGTTCGTTTTTGCCCTTATTTTGTTTTTTGATAAAAGAAAATATGTAATTGTTGTGAGCTAAACCTATGATCTTTGATTAACAAAAATAACTTGTATCACGAAGCACACTCCTTTACTTTTTTATTTTAAATTTAATAATGAACGTACATATGAAAAAATATGTACATGCAATATGTGTACTCTGAATATAGTAAAAGAAAATTGAAAAGCAGCTCACTTTTGCTGCATAAGCAATGTGCTACTAAGGTCTCGTTTGGTTCACGGATTTTAGTACTCGGGAAAGGAAAGTCGTTCCTTTCCTTTGTTTGGTAAGCACAAATTCCGGAAACACTTTCTCGAGAGAGGGAAAGTAGGGGGTAAAACCATTCCTCCCAAAACACATGGGATTGATTTTCCCATGTGATTTCCAAACATTTATTACACAAATTTTAGACAATAATACTCTTTCTTAAATACTTTCCATGTTTTACCAAACACAAGAAAGGAAATTTAACATGAAATTTACTTTCCTACCTCCATGGAAAAGATAAGAGAATTGATTTCCTTTCCGTGAACCAAACGAGGTCTAAGGGTATGTCTATCTTTGAGACTACCTATGATTAGAAATTAGGGACACATCCCTGTTTTAACTTATTGACCATATATAGAATTAAATCCCATAATTCTCAATTGGATAGTTATTAGAAAATGATGATAGTTACACAAAATGAATTATAAATTAAAAATGATAAATTATTTGTACAACGTAAATAATAAATTTTATGTACAATATTAATTATAAATTATCTGCAAACTAAAAACAATAAATTATATGTACAACAAAAATAATAATTGAATACCTAAAAAAATAAAATAATTAAATACATGTACAATATATATATATATATACACACAATTATATGATGCAAATAATATATATATATATATTTATATCTTTTTGATGTAAATAATTGTGTATATATATACATGTATCTCAATTAGTAATAAGAAAATTATAACAAAATTTTTTTTGTTCAATCTATCAGCTGTATCATATAATTGCTTGTAAATGCTTTAAATTTATATGTATCATATGATTGCTTGTATATGGTTTCAATTTATTTGAATCAAATGTTTGTTTATAATTTTTTTCGATTCAGATATATTATATTAATGCTTATAAATGTTTATCTATTTATTAATTAAAACAATAATAAATTATTGTACCGATGGTATGCAGAAATTTACCTGGCTGTTGCAAATAATCTACATTTCAGCACAATTTGTCTGTATCATTTATCATATCATTGCTTCTATATAAATGTTTCATTTTAATTATTTTAATTATCTGTACAGCAAAAAATAAATAAAAAATAGCCCACTAGTATGATCAAATTTATCTGCAGTTTGTCTCAAATTATACACATACATTAGTAGAATAATACTTTATTAGCAGATTGTATAATTACATTATTACAATGATGGATTGTGGTCGGGTACATCAAGTTTAAGTTACGCATATGGAAACAATTTTTCAAAACAAAACATGCACAAGTTTGGTCATGTTCTTTTTAATGATTTCGGTTTTGTGTCGGATCTTAACAAATGCAAGTCATTTATGCTTTAAATTGAATATGACCCGATAAGCTATCATGTGTTTTTTTCCAAGCAATGTTAAATACAAAAGTGTTACAAGACTAATCGTGAAATAAGTTAGCAAACCGGGTAGTTTTAGAGAGATAAACGCATTAAACAACTCGAAAAAAGGGAGTATGAATGACAATATTATGCGTTTATACCATGGTGATGCGTAAGAATTGAAACGATTTACATGGCACAACAAGAAGGGTTCAAGGAAGTTGGTAAGGAATAGTATGTATGCCGGCTAAAGAAGTTCTTAAATGGGATTAAGTAGTCGCCTAGACAGTGGTACCTATGGTTTACAACATTTATGTTGTAGATTGGTTATCGTCGGTACAATGGTGAACATTGTGTCTATGTTCGAAACTTTAATAATTTCTTTTTACTTTATGAGGACGATATGCTTATAGCATGCCATGAAATGTCAAAGTTTAAATATCTCAAAGAAGAATTGGGCTGAAATTTGACACGAAATATCATGGGAATGCACAGAAGATCCTTAGTATGGAGATTCAGAGAGATAAGAAAAATGACAGTTGTGGCTTTTGCAAAAGAGATATATTTCTCAATTTCTTGGGAAATTCAATATGTGACAGTTCATACATATGAATTTCGCCATAGATATCATATTACCTAGAATCTCCCTAGTGGGTTGAGTTTTGGATGAACTTTTTCTAAGATCGAGGCGGGTATGGGCACCATAAAAACTCGACAGATATTCAGGTTGGGTTTAGGTTCGAATAAATTTTAACCCATATGACTCCATCCAAACTTCATATAATAATTTTTTCTTTAAATGCCCTTAAAAATCATATACTTATAAAATGTTGAAGCGAATCGGGGTGGGTAGGTACAATTCGGATTTATGCATATAGAAAATGTGCAAGTTCAGGTTTTTCAAACACAAGATATGCATGGGTTGGATCAGGTTCTTAATAAGCTTATATGGAATTTTGTTAGATATCTAATGGCCTAAGATATCTCCCTAATAAGTCTGGTTTAGGACATATTTTAAAGTGTAGATTTCACAACAAAAATCGAATATGGGTTCAGGCAAGTATTGTGGTAGGCACAGGCATATCTAGTCTATTAATAAAACAGAAAAAAAAAAATTGGTAACTTTAAAAAAAATAAAATTTTGCATAGGATTTGTCATCAATTATTTGTCTTTCATCTAACTGGCTTATAAGTATTGTGGCATGTTGGTAATTTACATCAAATTTACACACACACGCCCACATATTTCATTAGTTTTCAAAAAATATTAAATATTAGTAAAAAATCTATTCGTTAATTTTTTTTGTACATTGATCCTATAGGAACCCGAATATAACATAAAATGCACCAAAATTAGTTTTTCCAATTCTTATACAGACGATTTTAGATTAATTAGGAGAATTATAATGTTTATTTCTTATTTTAAATATTATTAGATTACCTTGTTTGACTTGAATATCACAAAATTACAATGCGTTGGGTGGATTAGGGCAATTCAAACTCATGTATATAGTAAAATGTGTGTGGTTTCAAACCTTCTTTTTAACATTCACAAACTGGATGTTCTTTTTAGTCGGTGCTTAAACATATTGAATTTCGCTACAAATATTCTATGTCCTAGAATATCCCCAATAAGTCGAGTTTGTGATAGGCTTTTTCTAAGACCAAAGCGGGTATAGACGAATATTAAATGTGAACAATTGTAAATCAAGAATATATAAATTTCTTAGTTTTCAAAAGATATTGAATATTAGTAACAAAGATCTTTTTGTAAATTAATTTTTGTACACTAATCCTAAAAAACCAAGATATAATATAACATGTGGCAAAATTAATTTCCCCAATTCTAATCCAGATCGACTTCGATTAATTTGGAAAATTATAACATTTATTTCTTATTTATAAAACTTGTTAGATTAAGTGATTTTACTTGAATATAACATTACGTCTTTACCTACTATTATAACATCCTATAATTGTAATGCTTTTGGTGGGCTGGGGTAGGAAATTTCAAGTTCGAGCTTATGCATATGTTAAAGGTGCAAAGGTTCAATTTTTTTTAAAACAAAACGTGCACCAATTTGGTCAGATTCTTTCTAACAAGTGGTTCATACATATGAATTTCGCTATACATATATATTTCCTATAATCTCCCTAATGAGTCAGGTATGGGATGGATTTTTTCTAAGACAGAGGAGGATATGTGCTTCATAAAAAAACTCGGCATAAATTCGGGTTGGGTTTAGGTTCGTATAAATTTTAACCCATATGACCCCATCTTAACTGCATATAATAATTTTTCTTTAGGTGCCCTTAAAATATAATATAATTACAACACTTCAGGGCAGACAGGTAGAGTTCGGGTTTATGCATATAAAAAAGGTGTGATCGAGTTTAGGTTTTTCAGACATAAAATATGCATGGGTTAGATCAGATTCTTTCTAACCGGCTGCTTATATGAAATTTTACTTTGAATATTTAATGGCCTAAGATATGTACCTAACAAGTCGGGTTTCAGACAAATTTTTAATTATATATTTCACAAAAAAACTAGATATAGGTTTAGGTAGGTAGTGCTGTAAGTATGGACATGTATATATATATATATATTTATATAGATGAATATGAAATGTACCAAAAAAAATTATTGATGAATAGTATGATATGTACCAAATTTTCTTATATAGATGAACATGAAATGTACCAATTTTTTTAAATAGATGAATATGAAATGTACAAAATTCCTAATCATTCCTAATTTTTTTTGCCAATTTAAAATAAGAAAATGTCAATTTCCAATTTTTTTTTGTTTCATACCTAATAATTTCAAAATACTAAGAGGGAATCGGATATTTAACTATTTATAATTCTTTTTTCAGGATTCTTGTCAAATTTTTATTTTATTTTTTTTGATAGCCATGGGTGTCAAGGCCCCACCCCCACTAATCCCATAAGACTCTGGTTGCTCGATCGGGAAATGCCCGCAGTGGCCCAAGAAAGGTTTCACGCAACGGGAAATCGAACTGAGACTGCGCCTACCCACATAGTCTCAAATTCACCTTTACCGCTATGGCAACCTCTTGGATTTCAGGATTCTTTTCAACTGATAATTTAGGTTTTGGGAAATTTATTCACATTCAATTGGTACTTGCAAGTCTCAATTACAAATTGGCCAAGAATTTGAATCCTATACTCTCTCTCCGAATATGACAACACTGCTCCCATCAAATCTAGGTTACATTGTTCTTTGCTTATTATTTGATTAATTATAATATATTACCATTTGGGTGTTGGTTGTTTTGAAATTTGTGTGGGTTAATTTTGCTTCCTCTAATAATTATAATCGTTCCTGGGAAATAACTCGATCTCTAGATATCAAAAAGGAAAAAAAAACAAACAAGGAGATAATTCAATCTCTAAGAAGGTTATTACATAAATTGAGGGTAGCCATATTAACAAAGTAATATTCTTATTGTCTAAACAATCTCTAAAATTAGGCATATACACATCGCGTGTGTTTTGTGTCTAGTTTTGATATATGTGATCAATTTTATGAATACTAAAAATATTGGCACAATTGTCAGCTTTGTGTTTTTCATGACTATTTGCTGATTTTGGTGCAATGTCAATGAAGAACATGACAAAATACAGAAAAATAAGCAAATCTTGAGCTTTCCAGGTGATGGTGCTATGACATGGACTAATATAAGCAAATGCTAATAGCCATCAATCTTTATTAGTACATTTGGTTTTCTTAAAAAAAAAAAACCAAAAAGCTAAAAAGACTCATGCGAATGCTGCAGAGAATGGTTTCGGGGGATTATGGTGGAAGATTTCAAGAAGCTGATCAATAGTAGTGTATTGTAAATCTGGGTACAAGGTTGATGCCTCAATGTCATTTTCTTCAAGATCAAAGTTCGTTGTATCTCCCTTTACGAATACGCTATGAAGTATAGCTACTGGTATGTTCTCTGGATCAGGTAATGCTGTTACAAACAGAAAAAAAAAATATTATCTAAATATCATTGAGCCATTTTAATCTTCAATTTATAAATTTAAAATCATTAGTTTATTTAACTCTTGTGAAATTCTGTGCATTAAGTTATGCCTCAAATGTCAACACCAAATAATCTCATATTTATAAAATGAAACCGTTTCATAATATGTTTTCTCGGCCTCTACAAGTCTAGAGTGGAATGTGATGATTTTGGATAGGATATAATGTTTCAAATTTTGGCATCGAATTTTTTTAAAAAAGAGGATAGATTACAACACCCCATAATTTTATATTTATAAAACAAAATTACTTCCTAAATTTAACTTTCGTTTTAGCACAGATCATAATAGCATTTATGAATTATTTAGCTTTTTTAAATTTGTGTTCACTCTCACTTTTGTCCCCAATGTTTCAATTTACATGCACAAATTCTCAACATTTAGAGATTGTTCCAATGAAGCCCAATTAAATTAAATGACAAATTAAAATTGATGACGGAAATAGCAAGTGCGCATGACGTGCCTGTTTTCTAAGTGTAAAATAAGTATTTAAGATATAATATCCACAGCTATTTGTTGATTGTGTCCAAACATTGATCAAAAACAGGTGGTTTATAAGGAAGATACAAGGGAACAATCAACATATAGCCAAAAAAAAATGGTAAATAGTTATTTTGCCTCTGGAATAAATTCACAGGGCGCTTGCCTATTATTTCCGTTAAAATTTTTAACAGACCTTCTCCAATTGAACTAAATTGGACAATTAATCTCCAAACATCGGGGTCTTACGCATGAAAATGAAATGTTCCGAACAAAAGTGAGGTGTGGTTTGTACTTTAAGAGTCAAAAGTGGTAATAACTCGATTAATATTTCTGTTTTGTACCTACTATCAACTTAATTAGTGTCAAATAAATTTATGTTAAATATTTACGGAAAATATAACTAGGCCTACTAGCATTTTTGTATCCAATATATATTGCAAGGATATGTATCAGTACCTACTCAAGGGCGTAGCCACTATGGGGCTAGTGGAGCCCCCACAAGGATTTGGTAAAAAAAAAAAAGAAGGTATTATTTTTTTTCGTAGTAAACTTTAAAAGTATGAGGTTATGTTTGTAATTGCACAAAACCTTGGTGGACAACAAAGAGTAAATTATAGAAATGGCTCCTAAACTATGGTGATTGTTCTAGGTAAGCCCCTTAACTTTAAAAAATGTCATTTAACTCCTCAAACTAATGACCAAGTTTCACCTTGTTCCTTCCATCCACTTTGGCCATTAAAGTTGACGGAAATGATCATGTGCACCACATATGACCATTTATAAGAGTATTTTGATTAAACTACTAAAAATCAAATAGACATATAATTGTATATATAAATCGTGTTATTGTTACTTACATTCGGAAAGTGCAATGATTTGTTGCTCAGAGAGATGAACTCTTTTAAAGGTTTGACCAGTCTTCTTTTCCCAAAGAGAAATCAATTGGAGCTGTGATATGATATTTGACTTGGGCCGATAAATGACCAGACGATTACATGTTCTTGGATCGGTTGCCACTTTTATTGTATACTTTCCAATATCTTCTTCGTAATTGAACACCGCTACATAATTAAGATACAACAATATCACAACTAAATAATTAAAGAAAATTATTTTGTACAGACGGTGCGTGTTCATGCGATTCGAATATAGACAACAACAACTTCACAATTAAATAAAAGATTATAATATTGATAATATCGCCTTAGGCATTACGATCATTTTCTAGTGTTTGATTTATTCTTTGTGAATAGATAATATTTAGGGGTTTCCATTGAAGAACATGAAATGGGGTACGGTATGTCTATATTAATACTTTTAATTCTAATAAAGTAATTTGCCAATGCTTTTGATCCTTCATCCTGTGATTTTACATAAAATACACACACACAAGAAAGAAAGAAAAAAAAAACTCTACTCTACTCTATATCTTATAAAATATAAAATTATAATATATCTAATATCTATACTATTAATTAACTATGAGCAAAGTACTTGGTATTTCAATTAAATTACAAAAATACCCCCACATAATAAGAAAACAAAAAATTAAATTCAAGTATGAGAATTGAACCCATAACCTTGTTCATAATAATAATAATAATAATAATAATAATAATAATAATATCACTTAACCACTTTATCAAATATAATTAACTATTATTAAATTGTTTCAAAAAATCAGTTATTATATTGCAAATGTATCACATGTACTTCCGGTTCTAGTTGTATACTTGTATTAAATTATAAGAATTGAATTGTCACGGAGCGGAGTGGTTTCACCTGTGGCTTCCCCGGTGCCATAGACAATAACATCATCCCGTTTCTCATACGGGCGAAACAAATAATTGACGAAATAACCACCACATAGGTTTGCTGATACAAAAGTGTAGGGTATCCCAGCTGCCTCTACCGCCCTTCGGATTTCCTTCTTTTTGTTCAGAAATTTCTGAAAGGGTGGAAGAACAGAGACCCTGTCCTCATCACATCCAAACTCTGATGGAAGGAACCTCTGTTCACAAAACAAACAAATTTATCTGTACAGTGGCAGGTCTACAATTTTGAATTTTTTTTTCCTTTGTAAAAATAATAAAAAAAAAGTAAGTTCAAAATAAACTAACCAATGAAAACTTGTAATTGTTGCGTGTTGTTTTTTCCACATTTTTATACTGGTAAATTCTATTATATGCAAGATAAGAGTTTCTATTTATATGTTTAAGCACAAAAAATTATAAATTTTACTTATATAAACAAACTTGAAAGTACCAATAACGTATAACATATTTATAGATAAACAAAAAAAAATCATATTATTACTCAAATGTTCAAAAATATAAGAGGTAGCATCCAAATTTTAAAAAATGTAGGGTGGGCCTGGGGATGGGGGTTCGGGGGGCACTGCATCTGTGCATATAATAATCAAGCTAGGTAGTCTAAACGAGGGAATTATATGGTAGACTTAGTTTATTCTTATAAATACAAACAATAATTACTTCATGGTTGTTTTATGGGAGAGTTAGCATCCGGTCTCTGTGTCACAAAATAAAATAAAATTAGGATGCGGTTCAATAATATATATATTTTTTAAAAAATTGTGATTCCTTATGTATAGTATTTGTCTTTGGGGAGTATTCAAATATATTGTATTTGATTACTTGTGATTTTTCGTGACAAATACAATACTTGATCGAAAAATCTCAGTCACAGTGGTCACAAATACGCACTACAAGAGAGTGGATATTGCGACATTTTCTAAATGTCAGAAAAATTTATATAAATGACACTATAGCTTTTCGCTACATTTGTGCGACGTTTTTCACAAACACAAGCACAAATTATTATTTTTTTGACCTGAAAGTAATTAACATAAAAACAAGTTCAAAGTAAGCTAACTGATAAAGACCCGCAATTATTGTGTGTTGTTTTCTTAGTATTGTTATACTAGTAAATTTTATTGTATGCAAGATTATAGTTTGTATTTATATGTTTAAGCCCAAAAAGTTATAAATTTTACTTATACAAAAAAAATAATTAAAGTATCAATAAGTTGTAACATATTTATATATAACAAAATAATAATATAATTAGGATGCAGTTCACTAATATATATATATATATATATATTAAAAGTTTGTGATCCCTCTGGTATGGTATTTGTCTTTGAGAAGTACTTAGGTATACAATACTTGAGTATTTGTGATTTCTTCGTAAAAAATATAGTACTTGACCGAAAAATCTCTATCCCAGCAGTCGCAAATACGCACTACAAGAGATAGTGGATATCCTTATGTACAGTACTTAGGATGCATTTCAATAATATATATATATATATATATTAAAAAATTTGTGATTCCTTATGTACATTATTTGTCTTTGGGGAGTATTCAAATATATTGTATTTGATTATTTGTGATTTTTCGTGACAAATACAGTACTTGATCGAAAAATCTTAGTCACAGTGATTGCAAATATGCACTACAATAGAGTGGATATTGCGACATTTTCTAAATGTCGGAAAAATTTATATAAATGACACTATAGCTAGCTTTTCGCTACATTTGTGTGACATTTTTCACAAGCACAAATTATTATTTTTTTGACCTGAAAGTAATTAACATAAAAATAAGTTCAAAGTAAGCTAACCGATAAAGACCCGCAATTATTGCGTGTTATTTTCTTTGTATTGTTATACTGGTAAATTTTATTGTATGCAAGATTATAGTTTGTATTTATATGTTTAAGCCCAAAAAGTTATAAATTTAACTTATCGAAAAAAATAAATTAAAGTATCAATAAGTTGTAACATGTTTATATATAACAAAATAATAATATAATTAGGATGCAGTTCACTAATATATATATATATATATATATATATTAAAAGTTTGTGATCCCTCAGGTGTGGTATTTGTCTTTGAGAAGTACTTAGGTATACAATACTTGAGTATTTATGATTTCTTCGTAAAAAATATAGTACTCGACCGAAAAATCCCTATCCCAGCAGTCACAAATACGCACTAAAAGAGATACTAGATATCATGACATTTTCTAAATTTTGAAAAATGCTATATAAATAATTCTATAGCTTTTTGCTACGTTCAAAGATATGTCGCAAATCTATTTTTTCAAAACTAACCAATAGCTTCTTACCGTCTGCATGTCACGTGGTAGTGGTCCTAGGTCAATATTTTTTCTGATTTTATTTTCTTGGAATATGCACGTTACGTGGTAGTGATCCTAGATTCACTTTAATACCATATGTAAACACTGGGGTTCTCCTCAAAAATGGCTAGCCCAAGTTGTAAGTTAGTTTCATCGTTTCCACATATGTACCAAGGACCTTCCGATTATAATACTGATGTGGGATATTTTAGGTGGTTACAAAGGTAGAATAGTTTCTCCAAATTAGCATAATAAGTGGGTTAGCGACTATTTAAACTAATTTTATTATTATTAAGTCCTTTATTACAATTAAAAATAATGGGAATGCTAGGTTAAACTAAAAAAGGAATACGAAATTTGAATAATACCTTAATATTACCAGCAGCTTTGATAGCTTCAATGATTTTGAATTGCTCAAGAACCTGAGGATATGCGAGTGCAGATATCACCACATCAACCTCCCGAAGAACTGACACAAGTTTCTCGTGCTCGTTCAATTCTCCCTGATCATAGATCATTTGGTTAATTTCCACATTAAGTTTACATGCGTCACCACACAAACATTTATAACAATAAATATATAATGTTAAGTACAGAAAAATTACAGAAAAGGGTTTGATGCCCTTAGAGTTGTGGTCATTTGATATGCAAAAGGGATATATATTTACCACGTTATTATTAATATATTTATAAAGAATAACTATAACTTAAAAAGTATTAAATAAGTTTCTTTTTACAAGAAAAGTAAAATTCGGCTGTTGTTGGGTGTGTTAGTTTCATTATTTTTATATATTTATAAACTAATTATTATATAATTAAAATTTTAAATGAATCAAACATATATAATTCGATCCAAATCCGATGTGAACAAATTTAGATATGGGTCAATATCTTGGTGATCCGTTACAAGATCCAATCTGAAAACTTTTTAAATATGGATTTGGATTCACCCTCATTTGATTCAAATTCAATCCGATGACAAGCCTACTTTTAATATGAGACGAAGAGAATAATATGCTATTAATATATTATATAAAGTTGGAACCCAAATACCCAATTGCAGTTATTGAAGCTGTGTTTGTCTTCTTTTTTTTTAAATTTTGCTTATTCAAGATTTCATTTCACAAAAATCATTTGTATTACAGCATAATCAGCCGAATTTGAACCCTCGCTATTAACAAGGATAGTATGATTCCTAAATAACCGCTATGGTACTTTTCATTTTTTTCCTTTAAATTATTTATATATATATATGTATTGACGAAAGTTTAGAATATATTTAGGTACTTATATCTATATCATATATGTAGAGAGAGAAAAAGAGGGGGTATATACTTTGATTAGAATGACGCCCATGGCTTGGAAATCTTGAAGAATGTCAGTCTTGGAGGAATTGGGGCGGGTATAGACATAAGTTGGATGCCCATACAATACACTTGCCTTCACTATGTGCCTTCCAATGTAACCTGTCCCTCCAAATACAAGTATTTTCCAGCTCTCCATTTATTATTTTAATATCTCTGTGTGTGTGTGTGTGGTTGCCTTTACTACATTCGTACTGCCGATTAATTTATACAAGTCCAGTCGCTATCATTTCCAGTGAATTAATTTAGTTCCACATGTTAAGCATGTGATCAACGTGCCCCTCTTTAATTTAGGGTAAAGATATAGGCACATCCGGATATCTGTTGAAGATATTTTCATTTTTTTTCGGATCTTGACGATTAAGTAAGATGTATGTTACTCGGTTGCAAAGGAGCAAGTATAAACTTGACAATTCTTTACTCAATTGATAAGAATCAAATATATAAGTTTATACTCAACTCCCATGAACCGAGTAACAAATACTTTACTCAATTGCGAATGACTGAATGAATATAAAATATTACTAAGTATTTTTGAAATGCCAATATCCTCACCCTTAATTTAGTCGGCTAGTTGATAAACTTGGTTCTCGATCATAAATATTTTGTTCTCCATAATTCCTTTATCACACGGTTTTTTTTTTTTTTTTTTTCATTTTAGCTCACTTTTCATTATTATAGCCCCCATACAGATAGATAATATTTTAACATAATATTAGATAAACGATGTAGACAAGTATTTTCCAGCTCTCCATTGATTATTTTATTCTCTCTCTCTCTCTCTCTCTCTCTGTGCACCACTGTTTCACCACTGTCGGTTGATTTATGGATAACATTAGGACCCGTTGTTTAATTTGAGGTCAATTTTGTTTTTATTTTTAAAAAATGAGGTTCACATTTTTTTAAAAAAATTTGAAACGTCACCTCATTGAGAAGTTCTATTATATACTTTTAAAATAATATATTATTTTGACAATATAAATAATTACTTTGTCAATAATGTTAACCTAATTAAAATGATTAAAAAAAGTGGGATAAACTCTTGTCTGTATAAAGATCATTATTTTTTTTATGTTAAATGTTCAAAATGTTAGATTCAAAATATACTAATTGATGTTTGCCGATTTAGATTCGTAACATGTTACTTTTTTTTATACTATTATCAAATCTTATTTATTTCACAATACCAAATTTCACGGGTATACCCTAGAACATGTACAATATATTTATATTATAAAATACCATTTTTGATCAAAATTTTCTCCAAAAATTATAAGGATCTAATGATAAAAAAATACACATGTTATTGTGTGCATTAGTTCTACACCATAGATGGGTTTTATAAATACATTAAGATATCATATTAAAATTAAAATACTCTCACCAATAAAATACACAGCATAAACTGTCACACACCAATAATTTTGTCTACATTAAAAATATCATAACTTGAAATAAAAAATTTAAAATTTAATATTTAAAACCTACTAATCAAAATCAATTAAATAAGATCCATCATGACTATAGAATTGTATAAAAAAATCAAAAAAAATTATTGAATAACATTTAATAATGTACTTTATGTATTTTAATCTCTCTCTCTCTCTCTCTGGGGTTGCCTTTAATTTACTACACTCGTACTGCCGATTAATTTATACAAGTCTAGTCACTATCATTTCCAGTGAATTAATTTAGTTCTACATGTTAAGCATGTAATAAACGTGCCCCTTTTTAATTTAGGACAGAGACACACGCACATCCGATATCTCTTTAAACACTTTCACTTTTTATTAGGATCTTGACAACTAAGTAAGGTGTATGTTACTCGGTTATAAAGGATCAAGTATAAACTTGACAATTCTTTACTCAATTGTCAAGAATCAAATATATAGGTTTATACTCAAATCTCATGAACCGAGTAACAGACACCTTACTCAATTACGAATGACTGAATAAAAATAAAAATTTACCAAGTTTTTTTGAAATGCCAATATTCTCACCCTTAATTTAGTCGGCCGGTTGATAAGCTTGGTTCTCAATCATAAATATTTTGTTCTCCATAACTCCATTATCACATACGCGTTTTTTTGTTTCTTTCCTTTCAGCTCACTTCTCATTATTATAGCCCATACAGATAGGTAATATTTCAACATAATATCAGATAAACAATGTAGACGAGTAATTTTACATAGATATTAAAAGCTAATATAGAAAACTGACATATTAATTTATAATTATTTATTGGTTAAAATGGAACATGATATAATTTTTTTAGCCAATATATGATCCTCACATTTGATATGCTAATTTTTATGTCTATCTTTGAGTAAGGACTACCTATGATTAGAAATTAGGGACACATCCCTGTTTTAACTTATTGATCATAAATATAATTAAATCCCATAATTCTCAATTGGATAGTTATTAGAAAATGACGAAAGTTACACAAAATGAATTATAAATTAAAAATGATAAATTATTTGTACAATGTAAATAATAAATTTTATGTACAATATTAATTATAAATTATCTGCAAACTAAAACCAATAAATTATATGTACAACAAAAATAATAATTAAATACCTAAAAAAATAAAATAATTAAATACATGTACAATATATATATACACACTATTATATGATGCAAATAATATTATATATATTTTATATCTTTTTGATGTAAATAATTTTGTATATATATATGTATCTCAATTAGTAATAAGATAATTATAACAAAAATATTTTTTTGTTCAATTTATCAGCTGTATCATATAATTGCTTGTAAATGCTTTAAATTTATATGTATCATATGATTGCTAGCTTGTATATGGTTTCAATTTATTTGTATCAAATGTTTGTTTATAAATTTTTTCGATTCAGATATATTATATTAATGCTTATAAATGTGTATATATTTATTAATTAAAAGAATAATAAATTACCGGTAAAAAAAATTATTGTACCGATGGAATGCAAAAATTTACCTGGTTGTTGAAAATAATATACATTTCAGCACAATTTGTCTGTATCATTTATCATATCATTGCTTCTAAATGTTTCATTTTAATTATCTGTACAGCAAAAAAAAAAATAGCCCACTAGTATGATCAAATTTATCTGTAGTTTGTCTCAAATTATATACATACATTAGTAGAATAATACTTTAGTAGCATATTGTATAATTACATTATTACAATGATGGATTGTGGTCAGGTACATCAAGTTCAAGTTACGCATATGGAAACAATTTTTCAAAACAAAACATGCACACGTTTGGTCATGTTCTTTTTAATCATTTCGGTTTTGTGTCGGATCTTAACAAATGCAAGTCATTTATGCTTTAAACTGAATATGACCCGATAAGCTGTCATATCGTTTTTTCCAAGCAATGTTAAATACAAAAGTGCTACGAAACTAATCGCAAAATAAGTTAGCAAACCGAGTAGTTTTAGAGAGATAAACGCATCAAACAACTACCAAAAAGAGAGTATGAATGACAATATTATGCGTTTATCACATGGTGATGCCAAGGAAACGATTTACATGCACAACTAGAAGGTTTCAAGGAAGTTGGTAAGGAAAAGTACGTATGCCGGCTAAAGAAGTTCTTAAATGGGATTAAGTAGTCGCTTAGACAGTGTTACCTATGGTTTACAACATTTATGCTGAAGATTGGTTATCGTCGGTACAATGGTGAACATTGTGCCTATGTTCGAAACTTTGATGATTTTTTTTACTTTATAAGGACGATATGCTTATAGCATGCCATGATATGTCAAAGGTTAAATATCTCAAAGAAGAATTAGGCCGAAATTTGACATGAAATATCATGGGGCTGTACAAGAGATCCTTAGTATGGAAGTTCGGAGAGATAAGAGAAATGACAGTTGTGGCTTTCGCAAAAGAGATATATTTCTCATTTTCTTGGGAAATTCAATATGTGACAATTCATACATATGAATTTCGCCAGAGATATCATATTTCCTAGAATCTCCCTAGTGGTTCGAGTTTTGGATGAATTTTTTCTAAGATCGAGGCGGGTATAAGCACCATAAAAAACTCGACAGACATTTAGGTTGGGTTTACGTTCGAATAAATTTTAACCCATATGACTCCATCCAGACTTCATATAATAATTTTTTCTTTAAATACCCTTAAAAAATCATATAATTACAATATGTTGATGCGAATCGGGGTGAGCAGGTACAATTTGGGTTTATACATATAGAAAATGTGCAAGTTCAGGTTTTCAAACACAAGATATGCATGGGTTGGATCGGGTTCTTAATAAGCTTATATGGAATTTTGTTTAGATATCTAATGGCTTAAGATATCTCCCTAATAAGTCAGGTTTAATTGGGACATATTTTAAAGTGTAGATTTCACAACAAAAACCCGATATGGGGTCGGGCAAGTATTGCGCTAGGCGTAGGCATATCTAGTCTATTAATAAAACACGAAAAAAATTTGGTAACTTAAAAACAAAAAATTGTGCTTAGGATTTGTCATCAATTATTTATCTTTTGATCTAACTGGCTTATAAGTATTGTGGCATGTTGGTAATTTACATCAAATTTACACATGCACACACACATATATATTTCATTAGATTTGAATGTGTTTCAAAAATATCCAACTGTTAATTTATTTCCATATGTATCAATTAACCATTTAGTAATAAATCACAATAACTTTTTATATATTCCAAATTTATCTGGCAAAAAGGAAATTATGGTTTTCAAAAAAAACAAATTAAATTAGGAATATCTAAATTTCAATATTGTATATGCCAAAAAGGAAACTATAGTTTTCAATATTAAATATAAGCAATTGTAAGTAATGAACATTTAAATTTCCTAGTTTTCAAAAAATATTAAATATTAGTAAAAAATCTATTCGTTAATTATTTTGTACATTGATCCTATAGAAACCCGAATACAACATAAAATTCGATTCGGTTACCGAACCGAACCCACCCCTATTGCAACCTGTCCCTCCAAATACAAGTATTTTCCAGCTCTCCATTGATTATTTTAATCTCTCTCTCTCTCTCTCTGCACCACTGTTTCACCACTGTCGGTTGATTTATGGATAACATTAGGATCCGTTGTTTAATTTGAGGTCAACTTTTTTTTTTTATTTAAAAAAAAAAACGAGATTCACATTTTTTTAAAAAAAAAATTGAAACTTTTTGACAATATGAATAATTAGTTTGTCAATAATATTATCTTAATTAAAATGACTAAAAAAAGTGGGATAAACACTTCTACGTATAAAGAGCATTATTTTTTTTATGTTAAATGTTCAAAATGTTAGATTAGGCTAGATAATGGATTCAAAATTTACCGATTGATGTTTGCCGATTTAGATTTGTAACGCGTTACTTTTTTTTATACTATTATCAACTCTTATTTATTTCACAATACCGAATTTCACGGGTATACCCTAGAACATGTACAATAAATTTATATTATAAAATACTATTTTTGATCAAAATTTTCTCCAAAAATTATAAGGATCTAATGATAAAAAAATACACATGTTATTGTGTGCATTAGTTCTACACCGTAGATGAGTTTTATATATACATTAAGATGTCATATTAAAATTAAAACACTCTCACCAATAATATACACAGAGTAAACTGTCACACACCAATAATTTTGTCTAAATTAAAAATATCATAACTTGAAATAAAAAATTCAAAATTTAATATTTAAAACCTACTAATCAAGATCAATTAAATAAGATCCATCATGACTATAGAATTATGTAAAAAAATCAAGAAAAATTATTGAGTAACATTTAATGATGTACTTTATGTATTTGTACATTATTAATTGGTTATCTTAGTCTGTCGTTTTTAGGAGTGTTGATGGTACATCAGTTCAATTTTTGGACTATTCTCAAATCATACTGATAGACATGAATGGATTATTTTCACATCTGGTCTTGATTTTAATTTGTTAAAAAAATATTTTGCCAAGATTAAAATAAGATCAAAAAATATGATTAAAAGAATCTTTAAAAAATTAAAAACAAGTCGGTCCAATCCGTGATGGTTGTGTTGTAACTAAGATGGTCATGCTTCCGTCACTGAAAGCCGATATGGTCATGCTATAGCCAAGATGGTCCACGTGGGTTGTTGATAAGAATAAGACACATGTAAATTGTACTATCACAAAACACCTGTAATATGTTGGAGTAGTGACCATATTTTGTCATTTTTAGTGAAATAATTTAGTTCCACATCCTAAGCATGTGATCAATCTGCCCCCTCTTTGATTAAGGGCAGTATTATTTACACCCGTCATATTGATCACAAATATGAACTCCCTTATCACAAAGACCCCCCATTGGTAAATTTATTGTCACTAACACCCCATATGGCTCGTCTAATGCATGAGAGGTGAGTGCAGTCACATACATTCGGCCCACATGTGGAGAGTTTGTTGTTTAGAACTCGCCTAACATTAAGTAATTGAATATTTTCCAAATAAAGCCTCCCTAATGAGAGATGAGTGCACTCACATAAACTAGGTTCGAAGGGGAAGAGTGTGTTAGCTAGCCATTCGCTTAACATCAGGTAATGGATGATGTGTTTGTGATAAATAAGAAAACTGTTAAAATGTGTTTTTAGTTAAATTTTGAAGGAAGTGTTTGTGACACATTCGGGGGTGTAAATAACAACACCCTTAATTAAATTCGGTAGGTTGATAAGCTTTTGTTCTCAACCATAAGTATTTTGCTCTCCATAACTCCATTATCACTTATGTAGTTTTTTATTATTATTATTTTAACAAATGGCGCAAAATTCATGGCATTTGTAGAAACAACGCGATTGAATATATAACACGACCTTTTGATAATATATTGTGAAAAGCCACTTTTCACATGTAATTTCTCATTAGAGCCATATGCCAAAAATTAAGGACCACAAACTTAGAAAAGAAAATATATATATATATATATATAAACAACACCCTAAGAACTATTCGATAGTAGGACCGGACCCAGGGGCCGTGCTTGTCCACTTGGTTGATTGTGGGGTCTAATATACCCACTTAATATCTAAAATTTATATATGAAAATAGGGGATATATTTGAGTTAATGTCTATAATTTACACTATTTTAAACTTAATAAAAATAATTAATAATAAGGTCAAATTATTAAAAATATATACTATGCCGTTCAAACATATTTTTGATGGGAAATGTTATTTAGTTCAATCATGTCCCAAAAATGATTAAAAATCATTCGAAATTGTTTCGACTACTCACAAAGTTTGGTGTGGTGTGAGTTGGTGATATATTCACAAATGATGACACTGATCATTCGTACAATTTTTGTCCAGTGAATTAATTTAGTTCCGCATCTTTTTCACGTGATCAACGTACCCCTCTTTAATTTAGATTTTAGTCAGCAGGTTGGGAAGCTTGCATGGTCCTCAACTACAAATATTTCGCTCGACATTATCACATTTTTTTTAGCCCACGTGTCACTGTAGCCCATACACAGATAATATTCTTACATTTTAGAAAAAAAAACATGAAAAATCTTGAAATTTGTGTTTACTTATAATGTTATCCCTAATATTTAAAAACTTGTAATCTTTCTTTTAAAGTTGCTATTTGATTATATTTTAACCCATGTGGCAAACAGACGTTATGGAATGCTTATGTGGCGGCTTACATAGTACGCCTTTGACACAGAGGAAAGGAATACAAACATGAAAAATCCTGAAGTTTGAGTTTACTTGTAATATTGCCCCTAGTATTTAAAATATTATATAAAAAGAGAAATATAAATAAAAAATATATTTTAATATTAAAATTTATTCAATACTAATGAGTATTTACACTAAAATGTTAAACATTTATACTACTCTAAATTGATATTTCGATGTATTTATTAGAAAATTTATACATATTCGTAATACATTTATTACAAATAGACCAAAATTTTGAGGGTATAGACCAAAAGTTATAATGTTATAACAATAAATATGCACTATATAAAAAAAAAGCAATCTATAATCCTACATTACTATTATTGTATGTGTCTAACAAATGTTAGATTGCTTTTTTTATTATTATATTTTTGTTAATGAAAAGTGGGAACAATTTTTATTCTATGTGCCTAAAAAAAGCAATATATATAATGTTATAACTTTTGGTCTATACCCCAAAAATTTATTGCGTGTTTGTAACAAATTTATTACAAATACGGATACATTTCCTAATAAATACATCGAAATAATTTACAATTTTTTCACATTTTTTAAAATATTAAAACACTAATAAGCATTTCTACTAAAATGTTAAACATTTATACTACTCTAAATTGACATTTTGATGTATTTATTAGAAAATGTATGCAAATTTGTAATAAATTTATTAGAAAATAATAATAAAGGACATTACATAAATAGTGGTTATAATAAAGGATATCTATTTAAAATCATTAGTTTAAAGGACAACTTTTTAATCAAGAACAACTATTAATTATTTTATTCTTTCAATTAATTAAGTTGAATTCCAATATTACCCTTCTTAAAAATAAATGCAAGAAAATAGATTTACAATTAAATTCGGAATTAATTTAATGAAAATAAATTCAAACTAATTCAAACACATATCAAAAGAAAATCAAACAAGAAGATAACATAAGAATTATTCAAGAAAAGTCAAGAGAATAAAATGTCTCAATCTAACCAGACATACTACGAGACTAAAGCTACAAATATGCTGGGGTACAATTCTCCCATAATAGCAAACAGACATATTAAGTTATGTTCTTCTAATTAATTTTCTGGTAGACATATAAAATTACGTTCTTCTAATTAATTTTCTGACAGACATATCTTGTCATTGTTAACCTCTAGAGTAATAATATGTATGTTTTAATTTTATCTTAATTAGACATATTATTATAGTCATCTAACCATTTGTTGGAAAATTATTTTCTAAATTTGTGGTCAGACATATTATTTGTAAAATGGTGCTATTATAATCAGATATATTTTATCTTGTCATTATTTCCCTCTAGAGTAACACTTTGTTTTAAATCCTTCTTGGTTAGACATATTAAAATAACCATTAAACCATGTATTGTTAGACAATTACTTTCATTTTTTATATTTAAGTCTTTTGTTTAGGTTAATAACTTGTTCATACGTATACAATAAGTTTTATAATTTTCGATCTTTGTAATCATAAAGCTTCAATATTAAGGATGATAAAATGGTTTACCCTGGCAAATTTTTAATTCACCCCAATTCCAGTGAGACTGTTTGGGGGATGGTGTTTTTTTTGGAGGGGTATGGATTTTTCATTTTACGATGTTGGGTTTTTCAAAATAAAATTCGCGCCATGTTAGGTTCGAGTTTTGATCAAATAAATCTTTTTTTAACTCAACAATCTTTCAATATAGTTTTTTTTTCTTTAATACCATTTGCAATCTTGTCGAAGTAGGATAGGTCGGAGTTTCAATAAAAAAACCATCCCAAATCATATTTGGGCAAATATTATAAATACGCAGACCATTTTTAGATAGATATAAAAATAGTAATGCACGATTATATATTGCTTTTTTTTTAAGTGCATATTTACTGTAATAACGTTATAACTTTTGGTCTATATATACCCCTAAAATTTTGGTCTATTTGTAATAAATTTATTACGAATATGCATAAATTTCTTAATAAATACATCAAAATGTTAATTTAGAGTAGTATAAATGTTTAACATTTTAATGTAATGCTTATTAGGATTTTATGTATTCTAATATTTTAAAAAATGTTTGTAATAACTAAATCTGAATAAATTTTAATATTAAAATATATATTTATTTATATTTATATTTCTCTTTTTATTTAATATTTTAAATATCAGGGGCTTATTACAAGTAAACTTAAACTTCGGGATTTTTCATGTTTGTATCCCTTTCCTCTGTGTCAAAGGCATGCCACGTAAGCTGCCACATAAGCATTCCGTAACGTCCGTTTGCCGCAGGGGTTAAAATATAACCAAATAGCAACTTTAAGGGAAAGATTGTAAGTTTTTAAATATTAAGGGCAACATTGCAAGTAAACACAAACTTCAGACTTTTTCATGTTTTTTTCCCTTATATTTTCTTAGATAAACGATGCGGACACTTCATTATGCAACAACTAGCACCGCTACACCAAATGTGGCTAATTGTCAAGGCTGAAATCCATGACAAACGACAACGGTCACGGTTTCAGGTTGTGACAATTAAGGTTGTGACCATTTCCTCTGTCAATCTTCCTCTTTTGGTATGAATGTTATGATAAAAGCTTTCCATTTGTTTATTTTAAAACATGCATCCAACACTAGACCCATAATTACAAAGGATGTTTGAAGCCTTGGCATCATAAATATTCTAACTACTGCCAAACTTGTTCCAAAACATAACATTGGAAAATTATATGCAAATTAAAAATAACAAATTATCTACAAAAAAATTAATAAATTACAAATTATTATTTTATATACAAAAATAATAAATTACATGTAAAGCAAAATAATTAATAATTAAAAAACATGTACAAATAATATAATTAAATATATGTACAATATATATATATACACGTATATTTATGTGCTTGAAGCAAATAATAGGAAATATATTTATATCTATTTGATGTAAATAGTAGTGCAGATATATGTACATTAAATTGTTTCTCCTAGTTAAGGAGAGGGATTTTATTGTTTTCATTCAAAAGCAATGGATTGGTTAATTATTTTTTATTTTTTTTTGTGAATATTGTTTTTTTTTGGTTTAGTTTGAGTTCAACTATGATACCTAGGTTTGCGATTTCTTGTTCCGATTGTGACTTGTGGCTTACGAGATAGGGCAGCTTCACTTAGTGAATATTGTAATTCAATTTGGCTAATTGTGAACCACAACTTGCAATAACTGTAAACCATAGTTGGGATTTTCTTTTTAGTTTCGACTTATAAAAACATAGAGGATCCGAAAGCATATGTATATCAATTAGTAATAAGATAATTATAACAAAAAAACAACTTATTGTTCAAGTTGTATGTATCATATGATTGCTTGTAAATGTTTTCAATTTATATATATCATATGATTGCTAGGGCGGTGGTGAGTTTGGACATTTGAGTTCCGAGAACATCTTTATTGGTTTTCTCCACAAAATTACGCAAAAGTGCTTCTAAGTTTGTGTTCGGTAGTGGAACAAAATATTTTTGAGGTGGTTGTTGCCTTTATTGATTTTGATATGCGTTAGAATTTCCTCTCCAACTGAAATTGGGGTGATGCATCCATCCCACATTATATTTTTGCGAAAATAGGTCATTTGGGGATGGTTGTGGAGTTCGTAGCATTTATTTATGATGGGTTTAGAAGAACTTCCCTAAAAGTTGGAATGGTATGACAACCCTCAGTGGAGTGCCCTATTAAATGACATACAAAGCATTTTCACATAGCATATTCATTCATTTAAGATCGATTGTTAAACTCCATAACCTCTACTTAATTAAATAATTGAAAAGGCATCAGCCCCATATTATCATCATTTGTTATTTGATACAAACCACATATTCCCGACAGTTTTGCTTTAGTTTATTCCATGTCAGTGTTCCAATTTTGGGCACCTCCCGCAATTTGATTAAAGTATAATAAGACTTCCTCTGAATTTTTACTCAAACATTGCCCATTACATATGGTTTCTATAAATGTTCGCATTCGGGTATAAAAGACTCATAAAAGTAACTTAAATGCTCTAAGTTTTGTGACCATGATGAGGACATGCATTTAAAAATTCTTTATACCATTCTCAACACTTGTAAAAACCTTCATTTTTCTTGAGCAAAAATTTTGAAATCGCCCTTCTCAAAGCATTAGTGCAATGAACGGGAAAAAACTTTTTGAGAAATTCGGCTTGGAGTTCTTACCAAGAGCATATTGAGTGAGGTCCTTGAGCATCTACCCAAAATTTTCCTTTATCTTTTAGAGAAAAGGAAAATAGTTTTAAACGCATTACTTCCTCGTTTGAATTTGGCTCTCTAAATTTAGAACATACCTCCTCAACGTCCTTTGACCCTATGTTTGGTGGAGTAATTTTACTTTTCATAGAAATTATAAATAATAGAACTTAAAATTATATTATTTAAAAATTTTTTCAATTGTAATTTCTCATATTTGGACGTCTTGTATGTAGAATTTTAAAATTAAAATGAATTATAATATCATTTGTTTGAATTCAAAATTTGGAGAATGACGCCTCATATCACAAAAATTTTAGTCAGAATTTTTAAAAGGAAAAATATAGCAAATTTACTACATGTTAAATTTTAAATTATTGGCTAATTTTACCAAACGATGGACATCCACTTTTTCGTTCTCTAAATCCCGACTTTTGCTCAAATCCCAAGATTTGTTTTCTCTATCCAAACAAAGGGTAAATGCAAATAATGATTTTTAAATCCAATACCTTGAAAAGAAGGGATGTGTTAAAGCATATCTAGTCTGAAAAAGAATTTTCTAGATTGATTCGTGGGGAGAACTATGCAAGAGTTAGATGTGCTTCTTGGCGGTTGAAGATATTCATTCATAGTCAAAATTAGAGGATTTGTATTGCCGTTTCTCACGTTTGTGTCATTATCGCTTTCTCCATTGAATGTAATTGATGTTCTAGGGGGACTGATTGGAAGATCGACGAACAAGTTTTCGAGTATGAGCTTAATGATATAATTCGAATGTCGCCTAGATAACCATTACAAAAGAAATAAAATAAAAAAGTAAATTTAATTTAATTTAAAAAAGATACGAGAGTCTTACATAATGGTTTTATACAAAACCTTTTGATTCATCTTTCGCCATATTCGAGGCAATGGAGCCAAAAACCTTAACGCCACGAAAATAACGCGTTATTTTAACCCAAGTGTAGGTTCGTCAATTGTAATATAATTTTAGGAAGTCCAAGTGTTAGTTTACATAGGCAAATGGAATAAAATGGAATAGATCATAAATTAATGGTTTTCCTTTGAAAGTAGTTTAATTGTGAATAGAAACTTAAATAGAAAAATGTTGTAAAATGCTAAGAATGCATTAAGGTGATTGGAAGTAATTCAAAACGCAATATTAAGTGGTAATAATCTCATATGATGATCTTAAATATGATATTCATTTGAGTGGATAGCATACTACATCTTTTCAAGGTAACGGGGGCAAAGGTAAGCAACTCATTCCCATATAAAGCTATATCAAGAAAAGGTTGCAACCAAAACTCAACTAAGTGTGGATTTCTTATCCTTATCTTTTAGCAAAGGGTGCAAAGCTAGATAACTCGTTCCCGTATAAAGCTAAGTCAAGATATAAATAAGAAATTCGTTATAACTATATTTAACACTAAGTAAATTTTTGAGAACTCAAGGTTAGATTTCCTTTTAGGCAAGTGACTTGTTTTGGATAATGGTCGGCTAAATCTAGATGGTGACATTTGCCTTTAGTGTTGCCTTGTTATTGTTATATAGATAATAAATCTTTTTTGTATGGTGAAATAGTGTTTATGGCATGTACTTGTATAATCCTTCTCTGTCATACATTGAATGAGACTAATAATATCAATAAGTGTATAAATGATTAGGACCACGCGTTTATGCTGTTTCTATAGAGACATAAGAACTCATTATAATTGGTATAAAGAGATGAATATTCCATAGAAAAAATAAGAAAAAGAAAAAGAAGAAAAAGGATAAGAAGAATGAGAAGAAGAAGAAGAAGAAGGAGGAGGAGGATGAGGAGGAGGAGAGAAAGAGAAGAAAGAGAAGTGATAAACGCATAATATTTTCATGTATAAGCTCTTTCTCGGAGTCGCTTGACGCGTTTGTTGTATTAATTTTGCCTAATTATTCGCTTATCTTGAGATTAGTGTCTTAGCAAGTTTTGTATCTAATATCACCCCTCTAGGTGTGTTTCTATGTGTTTTTAGGCATATGATGCAATGGCCTTCGAAGAATTGATTAAGCGCTAGTCAAAAGCTCGCAAAGTGCTGATTTGAAGAATTTCCCAGAAGCATGATCGATCATGGAATTCCATGATCGATCATGATGCAAATCATCTTCAGGCAGAACACTCCATGATCGATCATGGGTTGGCCATGATCGATCATGGCCTGGCGGGGACAGCCACCAACTCCTGCTTTTAGCCTTTTTTGGGGGAATTTTGATTCTAAGATATTTTTCCTTGTTTATTTTATTAGTTTTTTGTACATCTTTGGCTAGTTTTTAGTCCAAGGGAAGGGGGTGGATATGATGATCTAGATTTTTACACGCAAGAGTTCTAGAAAGAAGGGAAAGCTAAAGTGTATTTTGTTCTTCATTTTTCCTCTTGTAAGTCCTTGTTGTAAAACCGATTTCTTCTTCTATAATATTTATTTTTGCATTTATTATGGAGTAGTCTTTTACTAAGGTTACGGAGGTTGATCGTGATATAATTTTCGGTAATTAATTTCTCAATCCATGTTTAAAGTTTGTTAAATATTTGTGAATCATTTTCCTTTCGAAATCCTTCATTCTACAAGCTTTCTAGGTATTTTCATTGTACGATTAGACTTTTTATGCCTTGTATGCTTAGTGTTTGTTGGTTAATGAAAAAACAACATATTTATATGGTTCTAAGAAGCTTGTAGCTTATTTCCCCATCTTTGGATTTTTGTTCCTCATTGTAGAGATTACTAAGAGTTCTTAAAGCCCATAGATGATTTATAAAATTGTTAATCTAGTTTTCTTGCATTGCTTTATGATATTTTGAGTGCTTTGTACACTTTACGTGCTATCTAGACTCATTATTGTCTTTCTAGAGTAATTTTTGGCTAGTTGGTGATTTTATTTCATAAACTTCATTCCTTGTCATTGTGATGATTCGCTACATAATTTTCATTCTTTTAAACCATGAGATTTCACATACATGCTTATTATAAAACCTTGTTTCGATAAGACTACCATCTCTACCTCGGATTAGCTGCAATGGGAATGAGTTGCTTAGCTTTGCACCCGTGGCTAAGAGATAGATGTGATAGCTTCATCTTAGGTGGAATTTTGGGATTTTCTCTCTTGATATAGCTTTGACCCGGGAATGAGTTGCCTAGCTTCGCACCCTTTTCTATTGAGAGTTATCACAACATTCCCACTTATGACAACTTTGTGTTGAAATCTATGTATGAGATTGCAATTACCGTCTATCGTATCGTAGCTAACCTTCACATACCTTAGTTCTTTCTTATTAATTTTCACAACTAATTTACATTTTTGTTGTTTCACAACAAATTCAACTTACAAAATCCGAAAACCATTTGATCCGTAATCCATTCCATTCCTTTTCAATTATCCATGTGGTTCGACACTCGGACTTTCGAGACTATATTACGAATTGACGCGCCTGCACTTGGGCTAACACAATGCAATATTCCTTCGGCGTTAAGAAGAAGGAGAAGAAGAAGAAGAAGAAGAAGAAGAAGAAGAAGAAGAAGAAGAAGGAGGAGGAGGAGGAGGATGAGCAGAAAAATAAGGAGAAGGAAAATTAGAAGGAGGATGAAGATGAGGAGAATAAGAAGAAGGAGAAGAATGAGGAGACTTGTATAATCCTGCTCTGTCATACTTTAAAAGAGACTAACAATATCATTAAGTGTATCAATGATTAGAACCACGCGTTTATGTTGTTTCTATAGAGATACAAGAACTTATTATAATTGGTATAAAGATGTAAATTTTCCATAGAATAAAGAAGAAGAAGTAGAAGAAGTAGGAAAAGAAGGAAAAGGAAAATGAAAAGAATGAGAGGATGAGGAGAAAGATGATGAAGAGAAGAATGAGGAAAAAATGAAAAAAAAAAGGAGAAGGAGAAGAAGGAGACGGATGAGGAAAATGAGAAGAATAAGAAGGAGAAGGAGAAGGAAAAAGAGGAGGAGGAGGAGGAAGAGAAAAAGAAGAAGGAGAGAAGAAAATGAGAAGGAGAGGAGGAGAAGGAAAATGAGAAGGAGGAGGAGGAAGAGAAAAAGAAGAAGGAGAAGGAGAAAATGAGAAACAAAGGAGAAGAATGAGGAGGAGAAAGAAAATGAGAAGAAGAAGAAGGAGAAGGAGAAGAGAAGGAGAAGAATGAGGAGGAGGAGGATGAGGGAAGAAAAAAAATATGAGAAGGAAAATGAGAAAAAGAATAAAGAGGATGATGAGGAGAAGAAAAATGAGAAGAGGAATAATGATGACAAGGAGGAAGAGAAGAAGAAGAATGAGAAGAGGAATAAGGATGATAAGGAGGAGGAGGAGAAGAAGAAGAAGAAGAAGAAGAAGAAGAAGAAGAAGAAGAAGAAGAAGAAGAAAGATGATAAGGAGAAGGAAAAGGAGAATGAGAAGAACAAGAAGGAGAATACTAATGAGAGAGAGTAGAATGAGGAGAAGAATGAGAAGATGATGATGAAGAAGAAGAAGAAGAAGAAGAAGAAGAAGAATAAGAAGAAGAAGAAGAAGAAGAAGAAGAAGAAGAAGAAGAAGAAGAAGAAGTGATGAGGAGTAAAATAAAGAAGTAGAAGAAGCAGAAGGAGAAGAAGGAGAATGAGAATGTGAAAGATAAAAAGAGAATGAAGAAGGATAAAGAAGAGGATAAGGAGGAGAAGAAATAGGAGGATAAAAAGGAGAAGAAGAAAAAGGAAAAAAAAATAAGAAGGAGAAGGAGAAAGAGAAGGGGGATAAGAAGGAGGAGGAGGAGGAGGAGGAGGAGGAGGAGAAGAAGAAGAAGAAGAAGAAGAAGAAGAAGAAGAAGAAGAAGAAGAAGAAGAAGAAGAAGATGATGATGATGATGATGATGATGATGATGATGATGAATGAGAAGCAGAAGAAGAAGAAGAAGAAGAAGAAGAAGAAGAAGAAGATTATGAAGAAGAAGATTATGATGATGCTGATGATGATGAAGAATGAGAATGATAAGAAGAAGAAGAAGAAGAAGAAGAAGAAGAAGAAGAAGAAGAAGAAGAAGAAGGAACATGATGATGATGTTGAATAAAAGTAATATGAATAAGAGCAAGGAGAAGGAGGAGAGGAGAGGAAAGGGAGGATGAGGAGGAGGAGGAGGAGGAGGAGAGGAGAGAGAAGAAGAAGAAGAAGAAGAAGAAGAAGAAGAAGAAGAAGAAGAAGAAGAAGAGAGATAAGCGGAAGGAGGAGGAAGATGAGGAAGATAAGGAGGAACAGAAAGATGTAGAGGATAAGGATGAGGGGGAGGGAATGAGGAAGGAGAATGAGAAAGAAGGGGAAGGGGAAGGGGAGGAGGAAGAGAAATTGGAGGTGATGAAGGTGAAGGAGGAGCAGTGAAAGGAGGAAAAGAAGGAGGAGAAAAATGAGGGGAAGAAGAAGGTGGAGAAGCAGCAACAGAAGCAGAAGTAGAATGATTCAAAACTATTTATCAATATTGACCATCGAATGATATCAAAACCATCCGAAATTACATTGCAAACTTCTTATGTAGCATTGCCAAATAGTCTTGTCCATAATAATTGTAAAAACAAAGATTATAGCAGAAAACCCAATTCTTATAAAATAGTTGAATTACAAATCAAGAACGAAATATAACAAAAGCTCCAAGAATAATTTCCCTAAATTATATGCTTTAATCTTTAAAAACCCAACTAACTTAGACAACAAGCTAAGCCTTAATATTTATACAAAAAATGAACAAAATATTTAGAATAAATATCTAAAAATACCCATTTACACAAATTTAGCTCAAAAGTAGTGTGAAAACGTCATCAAGTTCATCCATGATCGATCATGGGGAGGCCATGATAGATCTTAGTCCTAGGAAAAAAGGTACTGGTCAATGAGGAAACATTGTGGTCAATTATGAGTTTGGAAAAATCAGTTTTTTGAACTTTTAAAAGTCCATGGATGCTTGCTCTTATGTTCTTTTAATCTTGTCCCAAGCATTCCCCCTAATCTAATGACCCACAAAAGCTACAAGAATTACCCTTCGAGCCAAGTTAAGTAAAAAACATGCTTAGAAACTAAAATGAAAGTAGTAGGAGAAATTTGAAAAATTGATGTAATAGATGTCATCTTAATGTTTTGAATGGAAAACCCAAGTGTCACATGGATTTTCCATCCAAAAAATTTTCAGGGCATCCAATTTTGGATAAAATTGCAACTCAACTCAAACTTTGAGGACAAACAATAAGGACCAAAGTGAAAAGACAAGTAAACTTTAAGAAGATAAACTAACAATTAACCCCTAATTTGGGAGGAGGAAATATAGAATACAATTGTGCACCATTAATAAGATAACATCTCTCAATAGGATCCTAATTACCCCTAAACAAAGATAAATACTAAACTCTTGAAAATAAATACATTAAAATGCAAATACAGGCAACATCCATTGTATACATTCGAAAGAGTAATGGAATGCGCCAAGTCTGACTTACAAATCCTATTTTAAAGTGTACAAGTTTATCAAATATGGGAGTAACAATGTATAAGTTTAAATACACATTCCCATCCAAGTACTTAAGGTATATATATTCCTTATTTAACATTTTTATTTTTTCTTAAAAAGAAAAACATAAAGAAGGAAAAAGACTCATGCAAATGCTGCAGAAGATGGTTTAAGGGGATTGTGGAGGAAGATATCAAGAAGCTGATCAATAGTACTGTATTGTAAATCTGGGTACAAGGTTGAAGCCTCAATGTCATCTTCTCCGAGATCAAAGTTCATTGTATCTCCCTTCACAAATAAGCTATGAAATATGGCTACTGGTATGTTCTATGGATGAGGTAATGCTATTACAAACGCAAGAGAACTATATTATGTAAATATCATTAAGCCATTTTAATCTTCAATTTATAAATTTAAACTAGCTATTTTAAGGACTCTTTAAAGAATTAATGCAACTTTTTCAGTTTATGCCTCAAATGTAACATCCGATAATCTTATATTTATAAAATGAAACTTTCTCATAATTTTTTTTCTTGACCTCTATAGGTCTACAGTGGAATGTGATGACTTGGTATCAGAAGTTAGGTTTTCTTACCCATTTGACTTAATTTGAGTAGGATATGTTGTTTCTAATTTTGGCATCCAATATTTTTTAAAAAGAGGATAAATGTAAAAGATTATAAAAAAAAATTTGCCTAAGACGCTAAGAGCCACAAAAAAAAGAAGAAGAAGGAAGCGAAGTGCGGAAAAGGGCTAGATCAAATGAAGAATAAAGATAGAAAAAGTGCTAGACTGCTGGCCTTTAGCTCCTTCTTGCTGCGACTGGGACTGCGCTTGCGCTTGGAGGAAAAAAAGGGCAGGTACTGTAGACACCCCGATCCGTGACCCCCCCAAGAACCCTAACGACCTTTAAGAACTACTGGTTTCGGGGTCCGGACCCACCCGAGCACCCGAAACTACCCTAGGAGGGTTTGTTGGCCAACAAACCTGTTTTTTAGAGAGATTGTCGCACGACATATCACATTGTCGCGCGACAATCCCTGATATGTCGCGCGACAAACCCCTCTGCACACCAACCACTTTCTGACACATCACAGTGTCAGAACCATCACTTCAGCCGTTTGTCGCGCGACAAACCCCTCTGCACCCGACCAACCACTTTCTGACACATCACAGTGTCAGAACCATCACTTCAGCCGTTTGTCGCGCGACAAAACCCTCTGCACCCGACCAACCACCTTCTGACACATCACAGTGTCAAAATCCATCACTTCAGCCGTTTGTCGCGCGACAAAGAGATATGTCGCGCGACAAACAGGTACAGTGATCAGGTTTGTCGCGCGACATTTCCCCTTTTTTGGGGAATGTCGCGCGACAATCTCTCCCGAGCACTATAAATAGGCCAACACCCCATGGGTTCTAGACGGCAACTTCTCGCCACAATTTCTATACTAAAATTCCTTATTCTCTCTGATATTTTCTAATCTTTAAGCCTTCTCCGGAAGCATCTGCGATAACATTTATTTCCGCAAGAGTCTCGGATCTAATCTTGGCACCCGGTGTACCACCTTCTAGAGTCAGACCGCTGGAAATATTTCTAAGAGGAAAAGCTAATACTCGCCGGAGGTCTTCTCTGCCGTATTATATTTTCTCTCTCTTATTCTTATATATATCGTCGGGAAGGTAACTAAAGTCTCTTCTAGTAATTAAATAAGATATTTGTATATTAGTTTTATTGTAGACTTGTTTAAAACTTGATTTTTCTAACGGGGCGCTGCCCCGCACCCCGCGACCTGACCTAATAAGCGAAGTGGCGACATAGTTATGGTAGATTCCTAACGCGCTCGAAAAACAGGTTTTCATTAGTTATTTCCAGAAAGCAGTAGAATATCAGTAAAAGCATCCAAGTTTTCCAACATAGAGTAAACATATAAAACCACTAGAGACCGAAAGGGCGGAATGGGTGCTTAACACCTTCCCAAACCGTAATATAGTTCCCGAACCCTATAGAATCCTGGTTTCGTAGACAAACGTGTAAAGAAAGGCTTACCTGTAGCCTTTCCTCTTACACGACTATTTTGTCCGTTTTCTCGTAAAACGTACTGGCGACTCTGAACGAACCCTCTTGCATCTAGAAATAGGATAGAGGGACTCCCGATATGAATTATCAACACATAGAAGCAAATGGAACAACGGAATCTTTTCCGATGTTTCAGACTCCCAGAACCAGGGGCCGAGACCCGGGGGTCGCATTTGCGGATTCTCACAGGTACGCTTTGAAGAAAAAAAGGAGCGACTAAATGAAAAGAACACACTACCTGTCTTTCCTTTTTGAACACCTAACCTAAACTAAATTACAAAACTTCGTCCCCAGACTTATTTCTCCATCGCAAAAAAGTCCCTCATCTACTAAACTTCTTTAATTACACTAAATTGTCGCACGACAAACCCCTCTGCCCTAGACCATCCACTCACTGACACATCAGTCTGTCAGGGACATCACTTGAGCCGTTTGTCGCGCGACACTTGCCCTTTCTGAGGGAATGTCGCGCGACAATCTCCCCCGAGCAGTATAAATATACTAACACCCCAAGGAAAAAAGGGAGAGGATTTTTTGGGATCAAAGAAAAAAGTGAGTTATTATCTAAAAAAATTGATTTTCTAAAAAGAAGTATTCGAGGAATCTCCGAGTTCCAACACTTGACGTCTTTAATATCAAAAGTTGAATTCTCGACTGTATCTAGAGAAGAAAAGTCTATATCCACCGAATCATCTTCGGTCATATTATATTTTCTTTCTCATATTCTTATTTATCGTCGGGAAGGTAACTAAAATTTCTTCTAGTAATTAAGATTATATCTGTTTACTAGTATTATTGTTTAAATCTTATTTAAGTTTACTATATATACGTATTTGTTATCTTCGAAAGTATTATAAGTGAGTAGGGAGTTGGCTTGCTTGGGCCAACATAAACCGAAAGCATTTACTTCCATTATCTTTGAAATTTAAGTTGTTTTGTAAACTTTTTTTATCTGTTGTTTTGTCCACTTTCTAGCTGGATAAACTTATTGTCAAGTTACTGATATTTTATCATTTTCAAATAAAACAACTTGATAAAATCCTGATAAAATCATTTGTAAAACCAGAAGAAGTAAGACCATTTATCATCCGGCTAAAACCAAGTTTTCAAAACCCAGACTGAAAAAGCTTACTTGGGAATTAAACTCAGATATATTTTGTCTTTCATATAGATTATAATGAATCTGATACACTCTCCTCAAGAGTTCAATTCCATATCAAATCAATTCCGATAAGATCGGATCTTTTCTAAATTAAACAAACGAGATAATTGATATTGTTATATGAGGAAACAATACCGAATCACTCTTATTTCAAAATTGATAAGATAAACTTTTGTCATTAGTAATCAGATTTCGACAAAACCAAAACATCGGATCACAGAATACAAGATTTTTATCCCTTTCCCCGTTTTTCCCAAAATCAGGTTTTCATTAGTTATTTCCAAAAAGCAGTAAAATATCAGTAAAAGCATCCAAGTTTTCCAACATAGAATAAACATATAAGACCACTAGAGACCAAAAGGGCAGAATGGGTGCTTAACACCTTCCCAAACCGTAATATAGTTCCCGAACCCTATAGAATCCTGGGTTCGTAGACAAGACTTGTAAAGAAAGGCTTATCTGTAGCATTTTCTCTTACACAACTATTTTGTCCGTTTTCTCGTAAAACGTACTGGCGCGCGACTCTGAATGAACCCCTTTGCATTTAGAGATAGAAAATATGACAAAACCCTATATTTTGAAGCAAATAAAACAACGGAATCCATTCTGGCGTTTTAGACCCCTGAACTCGGGATCGGCACCCGGGGGTCGCATTTGCGGATTCTCACAGTCAGGTTTTGAATTTTCGATTTTGTCTTTTTATTCTTTAATTTCACAAAATATTATAATATAATCATAAGCAATTATACTTAGAAACCTTACATTAATAAGGGTGTTTAGTTTTTTTTTGGTTTTAACGGAGAGCAAAGAACAGAGAACACAGATTAGTCACCACGCTGATATGCAACACCTTGCATATTAGATTTCAACAGTTGGACAAGCTCGTTGGACGGCACCATCACACGTATAAGTTGTTCACCTTGGGTCTTTCCTAGTTTTGAAAGGTAATCAGCGTATTTGTTACCTTCCCTTAACATGTGAACAAGCTCGAGCTTCATATCTCCCATGAGTTTTTTGCAATCTAGGATGAGAGTTATGTCCGAATGGTTATCCACTTCCTCCTTATTAATAAGATTAACCGCCGTTAAGGAGTCCATTTCCACCACTGCTTCCAATCATGCCTTTTCGTTTGACAGCTTCATTGCACGCCTAACTCCCTAAAGCTCAGCTTGGAGAGGAGATGCGTATCCAATCCTTCCATAAAAACCTTCAATCCACCTACCATAGCTATCACAGGCAAGGCCACCATATGCCGCCCATCCATACTCTCCAAAAGTGTTTCCGTCCGAGTTTATTTTGATTGTACTTGCACATGGAGAATTCCAATTAATGAGTTCTTGGTTCCTCGTATTCTTATTAGCCTCAGTTTCAAAGGCCTTAAACGTTTCAAAAGCAAATTTTAGACTTTTGTTAGCAGTACTACTCGGATCATTATCGACACTTTGAAAATGTTTTTCATTTTTACATTTAATATGTCAATCATTGGACCACTTATTATAGTTTTAGTTTTTATTCCATCCAAAATTTAGTAATACTTAAAATTAAAGAAAGCCGGCAGCGAACCACCACTAAAATATATGTTTTAAATTTTTATTACACTTACTTCCAGTATGATTTTTTTGATGAAAATTTGTGGATATGATATACTTATTAGATCAATTCAACCAAGTTTTATGAAAAAAATTATTTGTTCAGTTCTCAAAAGGGCATGACCAATATTTAACACAAAATAATAACAAATCACCTACCTGTTTATTCATAGTGAATTAGGTCAAATGTTAGACGAGTTAAATTTTTTAATTTTTTTTAATGAAATAAATGTTTATTAAATAAAAAAATATTTATATATTTTAGGATCTATAAATGATGATCCTTATTTTTTGGGCTAGTTTAATTGCGTAAATTATTTTATTATAAATTAACCAAACATAAATTTTTTCATTTCAAAAAATAAAATAAAAAGTAAGATCAAATTAGCATTGACACAAAATTTGGATTCCCACCTTTTTTTTCCTTTCAATTGGTTTCCCTCGTTTCCCCCTAGGGTGTGCATAAATCGAAATCTAACCTAACCTAAAATACATCTAAATCTAAATATCAAATATTCTAACCTAACCTAAATCTCAAATTCATCTCAGACGCACAGCTCACATCTCTCTTTTTTCTCTCTCGCCGCCCCCTCTTCTCTCTTCTTTCTCGCCATCATGTGCCCACAAAAGGTTAATTTCATTTTTTGCGCTCAAGAATATCAAACGCATCATTTTTCAGCCATCAAGCATATTTTCAATTTCTCTATTCTTCATTAAATCGCGTGTCTTCTCTGCTGATTCTTCTCCCGACACTGGTACAACTCTCCTTTCTCTTCTTGTTATAGGGAAAACCTAATTCTACTATTAATTTAGGGTTTTTTTAGTTAGTATTATCATGATTTAGGGCTTTCTATGTATTCATGATTTAGGGCTTTTATATGTATACATGATTCGTCGCCCTTTTTTATAGCTTTTTTGTTCAACTAAAGTTTGGGATTTCTATGGTTCTTCATCAATTTGTATTGATGGAACTGACAATAGTGTTTATTTCATTTAATTGTGTGTCTAAATAATATTCTCCATGCCAAGCAATTAACTGAATAAATGTGATTATGACTTTACTCCTTATGTATGTGTGCAGTTGGGTTGTCATTGAATCAAAATTTAAAAGTAAAACATGACAATGAAGGAGCAGGTTAGATTTGCCCCTTGTATTAAAAAGGAATAAACCAAATGTATGGCACTTATACTCTGTTTACTTTATTCAAGCATTTTCCTTTTTGTTCACTTATCCAATTTTTTTGGCTCAATTTGATAAATACTAAATAGCTACATACAGTACATTTGTGTTTATCATTATGTTATTATTAGAAGGATTTTCCATATTCCTCGTATCAACATTGATCGGGAAAAAACAAGGTAAGTTCTAATTTCAAGTATATAAATATAATTAGCGAGCATATTTTGAGGTTATGGATGTTACAAGTATATACTTGAGTATATTTCTAGAAGGCTCGACTTGTGTGTGTGTTTTTTTTTCTAATTTTATTTTATCTTCAGAATGACTAGTAGTTAATTGATTCTTCTTTAGGTTAAGGAGAATGGTGTTTGACTGCAAATAAAAAGTTCACTTATCAGTCTGGTTGGGAGGCTTTATGGGTGCATAAACTTAGTATTGAATGAACTGGTCTTGTTTGGATTAACAAGGTCAACATTCCAAGATGCAGTGTTATTTGGCTTGTTAGCTTGTAAAAATAGGTTGAGCACAAGGGAAAGACTGCATAACCATGATATTATTACTGACTGTGTGGAGAGTGTGGAAAGCAAGGGGAGCTTATTCTTTTGGTGCAGTTTCACTATGATTTGGTTCTTTCTAATTGCAATATGCACTATATATATAGTAGTTGCAACATCATCCTTTCCAAGGTACTAATATTCTCTTTCTCTCTCTCACTATATATATATATAATTTGAAAAGTATTTTAAATCTCAATCATTATAGTATAATCTTGTAATCTCAACTATTCAATTATTTATGCCTTCTAAATTTTGAAGATTCAAAACGATTCCCCTAATTAGATATACTAGTTTATAAATCTATTCACTAAAAAGTATCTTGCAATTTCAACTCCGCAATATCTGTATCTCTTATTATATTCGCAATCTTTTATCCATTTTTGAAATTGTGCAGGTATTATTTCAACCTGATGATAATTGGAATGGTGAAAGTGGCTATATACAAGTAGTTTATGCTTGTTGATGTTTTTACTCCCAGGTATTGCTACGCTGTCTTGGTTCAGTTTTACATATCTGACATGATTTTGCGCTGCTACTTTTGCCATGGCTGAATTATTAACAAAACAAACTAACTTACTAAAGAAATAAACTATTTTTGAAAAATTCAAAGAAAGCTACAGTACCATAGAGATGTTATTTGTTACAAGCCATTTTGAATAGTTCTATACTGAAGCTTAATTAGTTTCTATGATTTACTGATTTAACAAATGCAAATTATAGATAGTTCTATACTGAAGCTTTAATTAGTTTCCATTTCAAATTTATATATATATCTTTTTCCTCCTCCTTGCCCAAGAGAAATCGCAGCACACAACACACATACACGAGCCCTAGTTTCCCCTCTTTCTCACTTTCGTCTCTTTCTCTAGAAATTTGAAGAACTCATGTTCTTTTAGGATTTTTACTTGTTGTAATCTAGAGATTTGTGTGATACTTCATTAGAAGATCCTTCTCTTACCTTGAGAGATTAATTTGAGTGAATAATATTCTTGTAAATTCATTATTGGGGTTTCAAAATCATAGATTTGAAGATCTGAAGTGTATAGTTGTGTAATTTTCTGCTGAGCTGTGTTCTTGGTTATGCACTTGTGCTCTGTTTTTTTGGTTCGGTATTATACTCGGTATTGCTGTGTATATCTTGAAAATCTGCTGTACCTATTCGGACCTGCTGTGGTGTTATTCGGTGGTGCTCTATTTTGGTTTTGTGCCGTAATTTTCAGATTTGTTTGCGATTTTTTCTCTTTGTAAATCCGGGTATTATCCTTCTAAAATCTATATCTCATTGATATAGTATTTTTATAATCTAGTTCTTGATTAATTTGTATTCAAGACTACTTGTTAATTTGTTATGGTACTATCTCTCTAGAACTATTCTTTATGTTTCATTCTTAAAATCTGTTATATCTTGGCATACGAATTTGCTATCCTTCATGATTAGTTGATATTGAATCTATTATGTAAATTTGTTGATATAAAATATGTTGGCAGCTTTGTGTTCTTGTTAATCTGTTTTGATATTGCTATGCATAAATCTGTTTTGCTGCTGCGTATCTGTTTTTGCTGCCGCCATTAATTGTATCTGTTGTATTAATAAACCAGTTGCCGTGTTAGAATTATTATTATGACACAGTCCATATAAATTTGTTATTCTTGTGAAATTGTGACTGATTTGAGTTATTTTTGTTGACCTAAAAGGTCTAAATTTAATCTTGATAATGACAAATGATTAATCATGTGTATTTAACATGTGTCTTAAATGTATTTAGCATAAATCTTTTTAATAAGCTCCATTAGATTTCCAAAGCATCTTGAGGACCAAAACTGTAACCAATATCAAGATTCTCACCTCTTCAAGAGATCCTCTCAACTCTCACATGTATTCAAGACATTATGCATCAAGATGGAAAAATATGGTCCATTCAAGAAGAAGTACAAAAAAACTCGAACAAGCTCCTTGAAGGCTAGATACTTTATTATTTAAGTGAGTGCTTAGCTTTTTGTAAAGATATTACTATTGATCTCAAACTAAGCTCAACCATGATTATGTATCATTCATTGCATTCAAACACTTTCAAAATCAAAGTTTGAATTGAACCTCATTTACAAAACTATTTCGTTTTCTTGTAAAAATCATATTAATTTATCCAGGATTTTATGTTCAAAACTAACTCCAACATGAGGTTGTAAGAGTTTGGTTGATTGGAGGTTTGGCTTGTGGTGGAATTCTGTAGTTTACTGATTTGACTACAATGTAGTCGACTACATGGTCCTTAAGTCGACTACCAAGCCAAAAATTTTGGAAAGTTGGTAAATATCTAGTTTTGACCCATAACATGTCATATCTATCAAGAATGAATACAAACGGCTATTGCATTGAACGAAGATTCTTCTCTTACATTTGTAATTCAAACTTAAGGCTATTGTACATTGGTGTTAACCACCAAAACTTATTCAAATATTTTGAGAGGTGGAGTGAATTCAAAAATGATATACTTGTATTATACACTGTAGATGATTTTCACCCTAAAGAAGATCGCATAAGTGTACTTTCGACTCTATCGGTTCAAGCTATTGTTTATTGCCATTTACTTTGAGCAAGTGTTTTAGAGGGATTTACCCTATTCTTAGGGTATTTTTCGGATCCCTATGACGATTATCTATCAAAACATTTAACGAAGATGGCCACCTCTATTTGATGGCAAAAATTATAATTATTGGATAACTTTTCTTCAAGTAGTACAATAGAGGGTTACACTTATTGGACCCTATGAGATTACTAAAACAGATGAAAGGGATAATGTTACTCCTAAGTTTATTTCCGAATATAATGAGCATGACATTAAGAAAATTCAATTTAATGCTAAATCCTTGAATTCTCTACATTGTGCATTAACCATGGACGAATACAACAAAAGTTTTAGTTGTAAAACCGTCAAAGAAATTTGGGACAAACTAAAGGTTGCTCACGAGGGAACCTCACAAGTTAAGGATGACAATATTGATATGCTGGTTCATGATTATGAATTATTCAAAATGGAGCCAAATGAATCACTTGCTTCTATATATAGTAGATTCTCTATTATCACTAATGCTTTAGATCTTCTTGGAAAGGTATATTCAAATGAGGACAAGATTTGCAAAATTCTTAAAACTCTTCATAAGAAATGGAGACCCAAAGTGACGGCTATTCAAGAAGCCAAAAACCTCAAGACGCTTAGCATGAATGAACTCTTGGGTTCTCTTAAAACCTATGAGAAAGAATTGAAAAAGGGAAGATGAGGTTGATTCAAAAGCCAAAACGACTCTTGCTCTCAAAGCAAGTCAACGAGAGGATGATGAAAAGTCAATGGGTGGTGATGAAGACATGGCTCTTCTCTCTAAAAAATTCATGAAATTTCTAGCCAAGAAGAAAAACTTCCAAGAAAAAGGAAACAACTTTGGTTCTTCATCAAGGAGGAACAATGATCGATCTATTCAACCAAGAGTTGAAAACGAAGAAGTAAAGAAATGTTTCTATTGCCATGAACCGGGCATTTCAAACCCAATTTCCCGGTTATAAGAAAGGACAAGAGGGACAAAGCCTTCAAGCAAGTAAGGCACGCCCTTAAAGGCACTTGGAGTGATTCTGAAGGAGGGGAGTCCGATGCCGACTCTAGCGACGAGAATACGGCAAAGCTTTGCCTTATGGCAAATGACGATGAGGTAGACTCTATTTATGATTCATTTAGCGATGATAATGTCTCTATTAATAATGATGCACATGATGAGAATGACTGTGATGAATTGTATGAAATGTTTGAGGAATTGCATAGCAAATTTGAAAACTTATCTAAAAAGTATGCAAACTTCAAAAAGGACAATTTGATGGTTTCTAGCAAGTGTGAAACTATTGAGAAAGAAAATGTGGTTTTGAAAAATGAAAGCAAAACTTTGAAGAAAGGAAAGGAAAAAGAAACTCCAAACACACTTGTACTAGAAAATGTTAAATTGAAAGATCAAGTGAATGATTTAACTAATAGTCTAGCCAAATTCACCAATGGAATGGACAACTTGGATAAATTATTAGGAATGCAACGGTGTATATTCGACAAAGCCGGTTTGGGCTATAACCAAATTCACAACCAAAAGGATTACAAAAACTTTTTTAAAACATACACACCTCATGATCCCACTCATCTTTGCTGATATTATGGTAGAAATACTCACTATATGGATCATTGTTACTTTAGGAATGAAAGTTTCCCTAAGAGGAAGCTTGCTTGGGTTCCAAAAAGAACCATTATGTTTGCTAACCCAAAGGGACCCAACACATTTTGGGTACCAAAGAAAAAGTTACGTAAGGTTATGGTGTAGGTGTGCTTGAAAGCCAAAGGTAGCAAATTCAAATGGTTCTTGGATAGTGGATGCTCAAAGCACATGACGGGAGACAAAAACAACTTCTTGAGTCTTATTCCCAAGCGAGGAGGGAATGTGACTTTTAGAGACAACGCCAAGGACAAAATCATCGGTATAGGTAAGGTTGGTAAGTATTCTACATGTATTGATAATGTTATATTAGTTGATGGTTTGAAGCATAATTTATTTAGCATTACTCAATTATGTGATAAGGGCTATGAAGTCATTTTCAAATCCGATCGTTGCATTGTTAAGAATGTTAATGATGATTTCATTTTACATATTGCATATAGAACTAACAATATGTACACTCTTGAGCTTGATGATTTGTCTCAACAAGATGTTAAGTGTTTGTCCGCTATTATGATATTTCTTGGTTATGGCATAGAAGATTAGGACATGCTAATATGGACTTAATTCATGTTTTGTCTAAGAAAGAATTAGTTAAAGGATTGCCTAAAACCAAATAAATTGTTAAAGATAAAATTTGTGATGCATGTCAACTTGGTAAACAACACAAATCTTCATTATAGTCTAAAAAGGATATTACTACAACTAAACCGCTTGATATGTTGCATCTTGATTTGTTTGGTCCTATTTCGGTTGGTAGTTTATGTGGAAAATTGTATACACTTGTTATTGTTGATGATTACACTAGATTTTCTTGGGTGTTCTTTCTTTCCCACAAAAGTGAAACTCCACATGTTTTTACTAAATTTTGTAGAAAAGTTCAAAATAAAAAAGGTGTTTCTATTGTGCATGTTAGGAGTGATAGATGTAGAGAATTCGATAATGTTGATATTAAAAACTTTTGTGATGAGCATGGTATTGATCATAACTTTTCAGCACCTAAAACTCCTCAACAAAATGGTGTTGTTGAAAGAAAAAATAGATATCTTCAATAGATGTCTAGTACTATGCTAAATGAACATTCTTTGCCGGAGTATTTGTGGGCGGAAGCCGTTAATACCGCATGCTATGTGATTAATCGTACTATCATTCGTAAAAGTTAGATAAGACACCCTATGAATTATGGAATGACAAAAAACCAAATATTGCATATTTTAAGGTTTTTGGTTGCAAGTGTTTTATTTTGAATAATCGTGATCACTTGGGAAAATTCGATGCTAAATCCGATGAAATAATTTTTCTTGGGTATGCCATTAATAGTAAAGCATATAGAGTTTATAACAAGAAAAGTTTAGTAGTCCAAGAGTCTATGCATGTTGTATTTGATGAGTTAAATCATTTTTCACCTATAGTACGTTCCGATGACGATATTGAAATTATCCAAAAGATTTTGGATATTCAAATTAATGATACATCTAAGGAAGAAACTTCGAGTGCTCAAGCTCCTCCTAAGGAGTTAGAAAACACAATCGAGCAAAACTCGAATGATTTGCCTAGGAGTTGGAAATTTGTGTTCAACCACCCTATTGGTCAAATTCTTGGAGAGCCATTTAGTAGGGTTATGACTAGATCATCCTTAAGAAATGTATGCAATAATGTGGCATTTATTTTTCAATATGAGCCCGAAAACATAAATGAAGCCGAACAAGATGAATCTTGAATGATGGCTATGCAAGAAGAGCCCAATCAATTTGAGAGAAACAAAGTGCGAACACTTGTTCCCAAACTTAATGATCACACCATTATAGGTACTAAATGGGTTTTTCGTAACAAAAATGATGAAAATAGTGTAATTGTTAAAAATAAAGCTAAACTCGTTGCCCAAGAATACAGTCAAGAGGAGAGCATTGACTATGAGGAAACATATGCACTCGTTGCACGTCTAGAAGCAATTCGCATGCTACTTGCTTATTTATGTTTTAAGAACTTTAAATTGTATTAAATAGATGCGAAAAGTGCTTTCTTGAATGGTTTTATTGAAGAGGAAGTTTATGTGAAACAACCTCCCGGTTTTGAAAATCATGTTTATCCGAATTATGTGTTTAAATTATCTAAAGCATTGTATGGCTTAAAGCAAGCACTTAGAGCATGGTATGATAGATTCAGTTCATTTTTGATTATAAATGATTTTGTTAGAGGTAGAATTGATACTACTTTATTTATCAAAAATCATGATAATGATATGCTACTTATACAAATCTATGCTGATGACATTATCTTCGGTTTTACTAACGAGAGTCTTTGCAAGGATTTTTTCACATGTATGCAAAAGGAATTCGAAATGAGCGTGATGGGATAAATGAACTACTTCCTTGGATTACAAGTGAAACAATGCCAAGAAGGAATTTTTATTAATCAAGAAAAGTACGTGAATGAGCTCTTAAAGAAATTTGATATGGAAGGCGCAAAATCAATGAGCACGCCTATGAGTTCAACATTAAAGCTCGATAAAGATAAGATAGGTAAAAGTGTGGACATCAAGAAATATTGAGGTATGATAGGAAGTTTATTGTATTTGACAGCCTCTAGGCCGGATATTATGTTTAGTGTATGTCTTTGTGCACGATTCCAAGCGGATCCTAAAGAGGCACATCTACTTGCCGTAAAACGGATATTCCGTTATCTTTCTGGTACTAGTTCATTGGGTTTGTGGTACTATAGACACCCCGATCCGTGACCCCCGCAAGAACCCTAACGACCTTCGAGAACTGCTGTTTCTGGAGTCCGGGAACAACCCGAACACCCGAGACTGCCCCGGAAGCGTTTGTTGGCCAAACAAACATGTTTTTAATGAAAATGTCGCATGGCATTCAAGATTGTAGCATGACATTCAAGATTGTCGCGCGACATACACAAGATTGTCGCACGACATACACAAGATTGTCGCACGACAATCCCACTTTATAGGGACATGTCGCTCGACAAACACCCCACCACTCCACTTTCTGACTCATCAGTGAGTCAGAATCATCATTAATTAAAGTGAAATATCGCACGACAGTCAAAATTGTCACGTGACATACACCAAAATGTCGCGCGATATACACCTTTTCGTCACTATAAATAGGCCAGCACCCCCATGGGTTCTGGACGGCAAGTTGGACAGCAACAAAACATCAAAAATAGAGCAAAAAATAGCAGTTTTAGAGCAGTTTGGCAGCGAAGTTTATGATCTAATTTTCTGATTTTTCGTCAAGCATTTTTTTCGATTATTGTCTTATTTCTGAAGAATTATCGAATCTATTCTCAACACTCGACGTGTCCCGTCTCTGGAATCGAATTCTCGGAAATATCTGAAGAAAGAGAAGATTATTATCGCCGGAGATCTCTTTGCCGTATTATATTCTCTTTCTTATTATTATTCTCGTCGGGAAGGTAAATAAAGTCTCTTCTGGTAATTAAATAAGATATTTGTATATTAGTGTTATTGTAGACTTGTTTAAAACTCAATTTTTCTAGTAAGCGAAGTGGCAACAGGGTTGTGCTAGATTCCTAACGCGCTCGAAAATCAGGTTCATCTGTGTACTTGTTTTATTTCACGTTTTATTTGAATAAACTTATTGCCAAGTTACAAATAGTCTACCACATTCAAAACAAAAGACCATGATAAAACCGTTTGCAAAACCAGAAGTGTAAGTATATTATCATCCGGATAAAATTCTGTTTTCAAAACCCGGACCGATAAGACTTATCTAGGAATTAAAAATCAATATATCCTGTCTTTTCTATAGACTGCGACGTGTCTGATAACTCTCCTAAAAGAGTTCTAATTCCATATTAAATTAGCCCCGATACAAAATTCGAACTTTTTACGAAAGTAATCACAACACGAGAAAACCGTCATTATCTGAGGAAATAATACGGGATACTCTTTCAAAATAAAAGGTTTTGCCATTTGTATTTACATCTTTCAATAATAAAAACATCGGATCTCGGAATACAGAGGCTTTTCATACCCTTTCCCGCTTTTCTTAAAAATTAGGGTTTTTATTCGAGAAGTAGTAGACTATCAGTAAAAGCATCCAAGTTCTTTAACATAAAATAAACATATAAGTCCACAAGAGGCCGAAAGGGCAGAATGGGTGCTTAACACCTTCCCAAACCGTAATATAGTTTTCGAACCCTATAGAATCCTGGTTTCGTAGACAAACGTGTAAAGAAAGGCTTATATGTAGCCTCTTCTCTTACACGACCCTTTTTTGTCCGTTTTCTCGTAAAGCGTACTGGCGACTCTGAACGAACCCCTTTGCATCTAGAATAGACATAGGGACACCCGATATGAATTATCGAAGCAAATAGAACGACGGGATCCTTTCCGACGTTTTAGACGCCCAACGAACTGGAACGAGACCCGGGGGTCGCATTTGCGGATTCTCACAGGTACCCAAGAGAGAACTCCTTTGACTTAATTAGTTATTTCGATACGGATTTTGCCGGTTGCAAAATCGATAGGAAAAGCACTAGTGGCATTTTTCATTTTCTAGGACACGCACTAGTATTTTGGTCAAGCAAGAAACAAAATTCCGTGGCCCTTTCAATGGCGGAAGCCGAATATGTGGTAGCCGGAAGTTGTTGTGCACAAACTTTGTACATTAAACAACAACTAGAGGACTTTGGAATTAGTCTTAGCCACATTCCCATAAAATGTGACAACACAAGTGTTATTAGCTTGACCAAGAACCCTATACAACATTCATGTACTAAGCACATTGAGATAAGATATCATTTTATTCGTGGTTATGTGCAAAAAGGTAATGTTGATATTGAATTCGTTGGCACTGAATTGCAATTTGCAGATATCTTCACTAAATCACTCTCGGATGGTCTGTTTTGTACCATTCGTCGTGAACTCGGTATGACTAGAGCTTGTGATATCTAGTTAAATCCAAAAAGTTCATAAATAAGATCATTAATGCTTAATTTTGAGCATACATTATTTTTGTTAATTATACATAACTTTTTTTATCTTTTTTTTATTACTTGTTTTGATAAATCTTGCTTGCATTAATTTACATGTTATTGTGAATATTAATAAGTATTTTGCAGCCTTAAAATGTTTTATAATAAAGAAATGACAATAGAGAAGTATTGAGTGCAAAACAGCCAAAGCAGCAGGAAAAATGAGCAGTGTAGTCGACTACACCATGCTCCATGTAGTCGACTACATGGCCAGTTAACCCACTGAGTCGACTCATGGGATTTCTCTTCTTTTAACCAATTTTTCTCTTATTTCCTTCATCTTCTCTACAACATAACCCACGAAATTTCTCTCCTCTCCACTTCCATATCTTTCAAAAACACAAATTTACTTCAAAATCTTGCTTCACAAAGATTTTACAACACCTATTGATTACAAAAACACATCAAACCTCTTCAAATCTACCCAAAATCAACCCAAATCAACACTTTCTCTCTTTTCAAACCTTAACCCTAATTTCGAAATGTTCCTTCTTAACGCAAAATCTCTCTATTTTATCTCACAATCACTCATCTACATCATTCTATCACACCTTACACTATTTAGTTTCTTCACAATCTTACTAATTTTATGTTTTCTATCAAAAATCCTTAAAACCCACCAAAACCTAAACTCCCTTTTCATCACCTTCATGGCTTCAAGCTTTAGACGACCAACTAGACGATGCGTACGAGAATCAAACTCTCCACCACAACAAGGACCACCCCTATTTATCAATGCCTCGTAAGAAGTTCGTTTTAACTCGGATTTCATCAACCGAGACATTGTATAAGGTAAACAATTCAATCGCACTCTAATTTCGGAGAATGGCTTGCGTTTCTCAAATGTTTTTCATCAACAAAGAATTGTGGATTTTTTGGATATCAAAGAAAACATTTATCCGCGTTTGGTACGTCTATTTTATGCTAACTTGCATCACCCTCTAGATGACGATAGGGTAGCCAATACATATCTTTTGAGAACGTATCTAAAAGGTAGATTCATCACCTTTTCCAAGGACATTCTTGCACAAATTTTTGGGATTAATCGTCATGACACAACTATTGTCTCTAGCAATTATGACACTTTGTTTGGATACACCCGTTACGACGCACTTAAACCACTCTTGAAAGGGTTCATCAAAATAGGAAAAATAATTCTTATGATAGAATTTCTTGCTCCATGCTCACTTTACATGCTAGACTAATCCATCATATCATCACACATTGCATTACTCCTCATAGTAGTAGTTATTCTAATGTCACAAACTATGACATTTTCCTCACTTGGGCCATTGCTAGCAACTACAAACTTGATTATGTTAGCTTAATCTTTGACAAGTTCATAGATATTATGTCTCATTTGGCTCGAGGCCTCGGTTATGGTATGGCTCTTACGCGCCTATTTAAATTCTATGATATTTCACTTGACGGCGAGACCGATTCAAGGGAACCGACCGATCATGAGGTATACACCGACAGCACGCTTCATCAAATGCACTACCACCTAGACAATGGAAAATGGATTTCCAATGATCCAAATAACGTAGAGGCTAGCGATGAAGAAGAAGGGGATGAAGAAGAACAAGCATATGAACAAGCCCCTCCTTCTCCACGACATCAAAGGGGTCGTCCTTGCCAAGATCAACTTATGGATGCCATTAACAATTTATCTATTCAAATGGCCAACACACGTCAAGAGATACATCAATGGTTCAATCGAATCGAGACGGCCTTTCAACATTATCATCCGGACTATATTTTTTCGAGTTGGCAACCATGGGATCTGCCTCAACCTCCACCTCAAGAGTGATTACTTTTTTTTGATGATTTCAAAAGGGGAGAAGTAATGTGTGTGTGAGCTTTAGGCCAAGTTTAAGAGTGATAATGGTACACACTCTTAGGACTTTGACTACTTATCTATGCTAGCATTTATATTTCAAGTTTAAACTATCTTATCTTGTTATAGCATTTTATTTGACTTGGATGTTTTAATTTAGTTTTAACGCTAATGTTTTGATGATATATTACGTTTCTATTATTGTTGGTGCTTGATTATGCTTATAATTTCTATTATTCTCAATTTTTATGAATATGCATATATTAAGGGGGGCATATTTATCGTTTAAAAATTACCTTTTCAAATCATAATCCTTTATTGATAACACATATTAATTTATTGTCATCATCAAAAAGGGGGGGATTGTTGACCTAAAAGGTCTAAATCTAATTTTGATAATGACAAAAGATTATTCATGTGTATTTAACATGTGTCTTAAATGTATTTAGCATAAATCTTTTTAATAAGCTCCATTGGATTCTCAAAGCATCTCGAGGACCAAAACTGTAACCAATATCAAGATTCTCACTTCTTCAAGAGATCCTCTCAACTCTCACATGTTTTCAAGACATTATGCATCAAGATGGAAAAATATAGTGCATTCAAGAAGAAGTACAAAGAAACTCAAACAAGCTCCTTGAAGGCTAGATACTATATTATTTAAGTGAGTGCTTAGCTTTTTGTAAAGATATTACTATTGATCTCAAACTAAGCTCAACCATGATTATGTATCATTCATTGCATTCAAACACTTTCAAAATCAAAGTTTGAATTGAACCTCATTTAAAAAACTATTTCACATAAACCGGTTTTCTTGTAAAAATCATATCTAATTTATCCGGTTGATTTTATGTTCAAAACCAACTCTAACATGCTTAGAATATCCTCTAAAACATTCCCCAAGAGTTTGGTTGATTTGAGGTTTGGCTTGTGGTGGAATTCCAGAAGCATGTAGTCGACTACATACTTAATTGATGAGTCGACTACACCATGTAGTCGACTACATGGTCCTTAGGTGAGTTGACTACCAAGCCAAAAACTAGCCGTTGGAAAGTTGGTAAATGTCAAGTTTTGACCATAACTCCTTGTAACCACTTCAAACGGCGATATCCTTTTACGGCTATTTATATGAGGTCTTAGACACATTTTTGCACACTTAAATGATCATACAAACTCATTTTTCATATATCCTTATTATTCAAGTATACAAGCTATTGCATTGATCATTCTCTTCACATTTGAGCTTATTTATTGATCAATCTTGATATCTTTTAGTGTGAGCTTCATTTGTAATTCCTCAAACACTTAAGAGCTATTGTAGATTGGTGTTAGCCACCAAAACTTATTCAAATCGTATTTGTGAGAGGTGTATCTCATAGATTAGCAAGAGTGAATTCTTGTGTGAGTATTGAAAGTGATTCAATACTTGTAAGAGTGTGTGAGAAGAATACACTTGTATAGGTTTGATCTTTACCTGGAAGAAGATTGATATTAATAGAATTTCTCGGGGAACTAACCGAGTGCAGAAGTAGGGGCTAACAAGCCGAATCGTGTGGACAAAAAGTCTTCGACTTCTATCGGTTCAATCTTTCTATCTCTAGCTTTATTGTTTATTTCCATACTTATTTTGAGATTGAAATTTCTTAAGTGTTTTATTTAATTCCTTGATATAGACTTTAATTATTTTTAAAACGATTTTTAAAATTTGATTTAGTTTTAAAAACCCTATTCACCCCCCCCCCTCTAGAGTATTTTTCGTCCTATAGTTTTCATGGGCTGTATTTTGTAATCTGTTTATGCAGAAGATTTTTGAACTAATTTATTTACTTAATTTAATCTATTTTTTACCAAAAAAAGAGTTAAAGAATATATTTCAGTATTTAACTCACCATCCTTTCTCTTTTTCTTCATATATGCCTATGAATATGAATTAATCAACTTGTTAATGCTCTTTCAATTGATTTAATATAGTTTGCTTTTTTTGTGTAAAAAAAAACCTTAACTTGTTTCATGACCACATACTTATTCATACTTTATTTTTACATGCAGACATGCAACTAGTGTACCAAACCTTGCCATGATTGAGACTGTAGATGATGAGAAGGTAAGCACTAACTTCAGTTGCAGTCATCTTTTGTAGAAAGTTGGTAATTCTATATTATGAGTTATCAAGTGAGGCCAAGTATTCTTCTATGCATTGTGTTATGAGTCCTTTCTATATCTTCCTCTTTTATGTTCAGAAGAGTCCTTTGTATAACATGCATTTGAAGATATTACTAGATGTAATAAGACTCCTTAATATGACTCCCTCCAACCCAAATTAAAAGTCCACTTTTCCTTTTTGGAGATGTCCCCAATTAAGAGTTCAATTTCTTTTTTAGACATAATGTATCTAATTTCATGATAAAGAAAAATCTTTGTTCTTGACCATTGATTAAGTTGAAATTGGTGTATCCTGATTTTTTTTTGGAAAATCAAACATGTCTCTTAATTTGGGACAGAGGGACTACTTTTTTGATTGCATGTTGTGTCCTATTTGTTAACAATTATATGTGGCTGTTCTGCATCAATGGTTTCTTAGTAATTGTCTGTGATTTGTTCATTACCCAATTCTTTTATATCCGTTCACAACTTCCATTTTCATATCAGAATATTTTATTAGTGGAAAAGATGTCTAAGAGGAAGTAAGAGTCGTCTGATTTCTATCAACTCATTCACTCAGTATTTTGCTGGTATATTGTGTAGATTGCAAATCATCTTGATTGAGCTGTGGGAAACATTAGCAGAAAACCTTTGAAAGTGTTGGTCTGGGTGAACACAAGTGGAGAAACATGTAAGTGAAGTATGTCACTGATTTATTTGGATTGATGGCTTATTTTTCAAAATTTCATATAACAGTTTCAAATTTTCAATTAATAACACATGCAATCAGGAGGCCAATCTCCATTTCTTCCCCATTTTCTCACATTTGAAAGGAAAGTTTTTTAAGATAATAATATTGATTTTCTACTTGCTGCAACAAAATTTGGTGTCGATCCTGCTGGGTGTTTGGACCTCGTTAGACATGGGGTGCCCGAACCTCGAGTTTTGTGGGTTAATGATGATAGTAATGACGATAGACGCAACATTAGTAAGTACTCTTAACTCTTGTGATTTCTTTATGTTTGTTTAAAGTAAATTTAGTTTTAGTTTACCTCAACATTGCTTTCATTAAAATTTTAGTTTCCTATAAAGTACTTTTAGCATTCTAATATATATTTTTTCATTATATTACATTGGACATGTGTATATGGTGAAAGCTTGGAGTACTTAAAAGTTCAGGGTTCTTTCTGTCTTCAATTAAAGTTTGGGGGTGCTAATATATATTTTTTGGGATATCTACTTGCAAATACTAAGTAGCAAGGGGTGGTTGCTAACTAATGGTGAAAAAGCATTTGTAGTTTTTTTTGTCTTAAACTAATGTTTGGGTTTTTTTTTTGTCCTTAGCTTGTAATCAGATGTGAATTTCAATATTATGCAACGTAGTACAAACTTGTAATTTAGGAAGCCATAATCGCCACAAATGACTTTGTTTTGTGAAGCTAATATAATATTCTTGCTATTTTAGTTATGATGGTTCTTTTGAGTTTAATTGGGTGATTGTATTTGTTGTGATGCAAATGTACTTTTTACAGTTTTTTTTTGCTGGCTGTTTGAATAATATGCAACATGGGAAAAAATGAAAAGCAAATAAAATAGGGAAAAAATGGAAAACAAAAAAAAGCAGTAGCAACACAATACTGGTCATTTTGGCACGGCAAAGAACCATGCCAAAACCGTTCTAATTTAATTATTGTATACATAATTGGTAGTGCCATAACCGTTCCAAATGGGTGCCCACGCAGTGCCATAACCGTTCCAAAAGGGTGCCAATGTAGTGTTACCAATGATATCACTATATCAAACATGATGACACGTGGAAAGCCATCGAAATGACATGTGTCAAAATATTGGCACGGTATGTATCCGTGCTATAGTGGTATCAAATTTGGTAAAATTGGTACCCTTTGACCAAGAAAATGTACGAGTTAAGAACGGTGTGAAGCCGTGCTAAATAAATTGGTACGGCAGTATTTAGCATGGCACGGAACCGTGCCAAAGGTGGTCAAGCACGGAGTAGAACCGTGCCAGTTAGTGACTTTTGGTGTAGTATTATCACATGGTAACGCGTGGGAAACGATTTACATGGCACAACAAGAAGGGTTCAAAGAAGTTAGTAAGGAAAAATATGTATGCCGGCTAAAGAAGTTCTTAAATGGGATTAAGTAGTCTCCTAGACAGTGGTACCTATGGTTCACAACGTTTATGCTGTAGATTGGTTATCATCGGTATAATGGTCAACATTGAGCCTATGTTCGAAACTTTGATGAATTTTTTTTACTTTATGAGGAAAATATGCTTATAGCATGCCATGAAATGTCAAAGGTTAAATATCTCAAAGAAGAATTGGGCCGAAATTTGACATGAAATATCATGGGACTATACAAAAGATCCCTAGTATGGAGATTCGAAGAGATAAGAAAAATGGCAATTGTGGCTTTTGCAAAAGAGATATATTTCTCATTTTCTTGGGAAATTAAATATGTGACAGTTCATACATATGAATTTCGCCATAGATATCATATTACCTAGAATCTCCCTAGTGGGTCGAGTTTTGGATGAATTTTTTCTAAGATCGAGGCGGGTATGAGCACCATAAAAACTCGACAGACATTCAGGTTGGGTTTAGGTTCGAATAAATTTTAACCCATATGACTCCATCCAAACTTCTTATAATAATTTTTTCTTTAAATGCCCTTAAAAAATCATATAATTACAACATGTTGAAGCGAATTGGGGTGGGTAGGTACAATTCTGGTTTATGCATATAGAAAATGTGCAAGTTCAGGTTTTTCAAACACAAGATATGCATGGGTTGGATCGGGTTCTTAATAAGCTTATATGGAATTTTGTTTAGATATCTAATGGCTTAAGATATCTCCCTAATAAGTCAGGTTTGGGACATATTTTAAAGTGTAGATTTCACAACAAAAACCCGATATGGGTTCGGGCAAGTATTGCACTAGGCACAGGCATATCTAGTCTATTAATAAAAGACAAAAAAAATTGGTATCTTTAAAAAACAATTGTGCATAGGATTTGTCATCAATTATTTGTCTTTTGATCTAACCGGCTTATCAGTATTGTGGCATGTTGGTAATTTACATCAAATTTACTCATGCACACACACATATATTTCATTAGATTTGAATCTGTTTCAAAAATACCCAACTTTTAATTTATTTCCATATGTATCAATTAACCATTTAGTAATAAATCACAATAACTTTTTATATATTCCGAATTTCATTTGCCAAAAAGGGAATTATAGTTTCCAAAAAAATAAATTAAATTAGGAATATCTAAATTTCAATATTGTATATGCCAAAAAGGAAACTTTAGTTTTCAATATTAAATATAAGCAATTGTAAGTAATGAATATTTAAATTTCTTAGTTTTCAAAAAATATTAAATATTTGTAAAAAATCTATTCGTTAATTTTTTTTGTACATTGATCATATAGAAACCCGAATATAACATAAAATGTACCAAAATTAGTTTTTCCAATTCTTATACAGACAATTTTAGATTAATTAGGAGAATTATAATGTTCATTTCTTATTTTAAATATTATTAGATTACCTTGTTTGACTTGAATATCACAAAATTACAATGCGTTGGGTGGGTTAGGGCAATTCAAACTCATGTATATAGTAAAATGTGTGTGGTTTCAAACCTTCTTTTTAACATTCACAAACTAGATGTTCTTTTTAGTCGGGGGCTTAAACATATTGAATTTGGCTACAAATATTTTATGTCCTAGAATATCCCCAATAAGTCGAGTTTGTGATAGGCTTTTTCTAAGACCAAAGCAGGTATAGACGAATATTAAATGTGAACAATTGTAAATCAAGAATATATAAATTTCTTAGTTTTCAAAAGATATTGAATATTAGTAACAAAGATCTTTTCGTAAATTAATTTTTGTACACTAATCCTAAAAAACCTAGATATAATATAACATGTGACAAAATTAATTTCCCCAATTCTAATCCAGATCAACTTCGATTAATTTGGAAAATTATAACATTTATTTCTTATTTATAAAACTTGTCAGATTCTTTCTAACAAGTGGTTCATACATATGAATTTCGCTATACATATATATTTCCTATAATCTCCCTAATGAATCGGGTTTGGGACGGATTTTTTCTAAGACCAAGGAGGATATGTGCTTCATAAAAAACTCGGCATAAATTCGGGTTGGGTTTAGGTTCGTATAAATTTTAACCCAGATGACCCCATCTTAACTGCATATAATAATTTTTCTTTAAGTGCCCTTAAAATATAATATAAGTACAACACTTCAGGGCGGACAGGTAGAGTTCGAGTTTATGCATATAGAAAATGTGTGATCGAGTTTAGGTTTTTCAAACACAAAATATGCATGGGTTAGGTAAGGTTCTTTCTAACCGGCTGCTTATATGAAATTTTACTTTGAATATTTAATGGCCTAAGATATGTACCTAACAAGTCGGGTTTCAAACAAATTTTTAATTATAGATTTCACAAAAAAAACTATATATAAGTTTTAGGTAGGTAGTGTTGTAGGTATGGATATATATATATGAATATGAAATGTACCAAAAAAAATTATTGATGAATTGTATGATATGTACCAAATTTTCTTATATAGATGAACATGAAATGTACCAATTTTTTTAAATAGATGAATATGAAATGTACCGATTGTTTTTATATACAAGAATATGATATGTACCAATTTTTTATATATAGATGAATATGAAATATAAAAAAAAATTATATAGATGAATATGAAATGTACCAAATTCCTAATCATTCCTAATTTTTTTTGCCAATTTAAAATAAGAAAATGTCAATTTCCAATTTTTTTTTGTTTCATATATACCTAATCATTTAAAAATACTAAGAGGGAATCGGATATTTAACTATATATAGTTCTTTTTTCAGGATTCTTTTCAAATTTTTTTTTGATAACCATGGGTATCAGGGCCCTAACCTCATTAGTCCCATGAGACTCTGGTTGCTCGATCGGGAGATGCCCGCAGTGGCCCAAGAAAGGTTTCACGCAATGGAAAATCGAACTGAGACCGCGCATACCCACACAGTCCCAAGTTCGCTTTTACCGCTGTGGCAACCCCTTGGATTTGAGGATTCTTTTCAATTGGTAATTTAGGTTTTGGGAAATTTATTCACATTCAATTGGTACTTGCAAGTCTCAATTACAAATTGGCCAAGAATTTGAATCCTATACTCTCTCTCCGAATATGAGAACACTGCTCCCATCAAATCTAGGTTGCATTGTTCTTTGCTTATTATTTGATTAATTATAATATATTACCATTTGGGTGTTGGTTGTTTTGAAATTTGTGTGTGTTAATTTTGCTTCCTCTAATAATTATAATGGTTTCTAGGAAATAACTCGATCTCACTATACCCTTCAGGAGTTTAGGCGACGTACCCTAATTGGGTCCCTCGCTTAAGCTACATTAAGGCGACGAACATCAAGATACGTCACCTAAGTGCAACTTTAGGTGACGAACACGTTTGTAAGTCGCCTATGTGCAACTTTAGGTGACGTACACGTTTGTAAGTCACTTAAGTTCAATTTTAGGTGACGTACTATTATTGTAAGTCATCTAAGTGCAACTTTAGGTGACGCACATGTTTGTAAGTCGCCTAAGTGCAACTTTAGGTGACACAAATGTTTGTAAGTCGCCTAAGTGCAACTTTAGGTGACTTACAAACATGTGCGTCACCTAAAGTTTCACCTAGGTGACTTACAATAAAAGTACGTCACCTAAAGTTGAACTTAGGCGACGAACACTATAATGTACGTCACGTTTGAGCTGGTGAAAGGACGTTGTTCTTAGGCGACGTACATAAAAGAGTACGTCGCTTAAGATTTAACCTTAGGTGACGCACATTATTAAATGTGTGTCGCGTAAAGTTTCCCCAGCGGTCATAGCACTCTAATAATATATAATTTTTAGTGTTAGTTGTTGCTTCTAGTTTTAGTATTAGTTGTTGCCCCAATTTGTTGTTGATTACTTAGGCCTCGTTTGATTCATTTAACAGTAATTATTATTATTATTATTATTATTATTATTATTATTATTATTATTATTATTATTATTATTATCACTATTATTATTATTATTATTATTATAACTAATAATTATAATAACTACTACTACTACGAGGAGATAATTCAATCTCTAAGAAGGTTACTGGATAAATTGAGGGCAGCCATATTACCAAAGTAATATTCTTTTTGTCTAAACAATCTCTGAAATTAGGCATATACACATCGCATGTGTTTTGTGTCTAGTTTTGATATATGTGATCAATTTTATGAATACTAAAAATATTGTCACAATTGTCAGCTTTGTGTTTTTCATGACTATTTGCTGATTTTGGTGAAGTGTCAATGAAGAACGTACATGACTATTTGCTGATTTTGGTGAAGTGTCAATGAAGAACGTACATGACAAAATATAAGCAAATCTTTTGAGCTTTCCAGGTGATAGTGCTATGACATGGACTAATATAAGCAACTGCTAATAGCCATCAAAAAAAGAAAAGACGATTTAAAACCATTCTTTATTAATAGCATAATAAGTTAAAATTATTGAATTCACAACCACGCACGTGCACAGACGTATACACAAACTAGTTGAAATAAAAATACGAATAATATTTAAAAAATTTCTAGGTAGTAGAAAATTTCACATAACCCACGATGCTAGCTTACCAATTATTTAAACGCGCAAACAATCTTTATTAGTACATTTGGTTTTCTTAAAAAAAACAAAAACCGAAAAGCAAAAAAGACTCATGCGAATGCTGCAGAGAATGGTTTCGGGGGATTATGGAGGAAGATTTCAAGAAGCTGATCAATAGTAGTGTATTGTAAATATGGGTACAAGGTTGATGCCTCAATGTCATTTTCTCCAAGATCAAAGTTCGCTGTATCTCCCTTTACGAATACGCTATGAAGTATAGCTACTGGTATGTTCTCTGGATCAGGTAATGCTGTTACAAACAGAAAAAAAATATATATTATGTAAATATCATTGAGCCATTTTAATCTTCAATTTATAAATTTAAACTAGCTACTTAATTTAAGGACTTTTCAAAAATTAATGCTACTTATTCTAATTTTAACTTTGGTTTTGGCACGGATCAAAATCATTAGTTTAATTCACTCTTGTGAAATTCTGTGCATTAAGTTATGCCTCAAATGTCAACACCAAATAATCTCATATTTATAAAAGGAAACCGTTTCATAATTTGTTTTCTCGGCCTCTACAAGTCTAGAGTCGAATGTGACAACTTGATATCAGAAGTTAGGTTTACTTACCGGTTTGATTTTGGGTAGGATATATTGTTTCAAATTTTGGCATCGAATTTTTTTAAAAGAGGATAGATTACAACACCCCATAATTTTATATTTATAAAATAAAATTACTTCATAATTTTAACTTTTGTTTTAGCACAGATCATAATAGCATTTATGAATTATTTAGCTTTTTTAAATTTGTCGAACACTCTCACTTTTGTCCCCAATATTTCAATTTACACACACAAATCCCCAACATTTAAAGATTGTTCCAATTAAGCCCAATTAAATTAAATGACAAATTAAAATTGATGACGGAAATAGCAAGTGCGCATGACGTGCCTGTTTTCTAAGTGTAAAATAGGTATTTAAGATCTAATATCCACAGCTATTTGTTGATTGTGTCCAAACATTGATCAAAAACAGGTGGTTTATAAGAAAGATACAAGGGAACAATCAACATATAACCAAAAAAAATAAATTGTAAATAGTTATTTTGCCTCTGGAATAAATTCACAGGGCGCTTGCCTGTTATTTCAGTCAAAAATTTAAACAGACCTTCTCCAATTGAACGAAATTGGACAATTAATCTCCAAACATCGGGGTCTTACGCATGAAAATGAAATGTTGCGAACAAAAGTGAGGTGTGGTTTGTACTTTAAGAGTCAAAAGTATTAATAACTCGAATAATATTTCTGTTTTGTACCTACTATCAACTTAATTAATGTCACATAAATTTATGTTAAATATTTACGGAAAATATAACTAGGCCTACTAGCATTTTAGTATCCAATATATATTGCAAGGATATGTATCAATACCTACTCAAGGGCGTAGCCACTATGGGGCTAGTGGAGCCCCCACTAGGATTTGCTTAAAAAAAAAGATGGTATTATTTTTTTCGTAGGAAACTTTAAAAGTATGAGGTTATGTTTGTAATTGCACAAAATCTTGGGGGACAACAAAGAGTAAATTATAGAAATGGCTCCTAAACTATGGTGATTGTTCTAGGTAAGCCCCTTAACTTTAAAAAATATCATTTAACTCCTCAAACTAATGTCCAAGTTTCACCTTGTTCCTTCAATCCACTTTGGCCATTAAAGTTGACGGAAATGATCATGTGCACCACATATGACCATTTATAAGAGTATGTTGATTAAACTACTAAAAATTAAATAGACATATAATTGTATATATAAATCGTGTTATTGTTACTTACATTCGGAAAGTGCAATGATTTGTTGCTCAGAGAGATGAACTCTTTTAAAGGTTTGACCAGTCTTCTTTTCCCAAAGAGAAATCAATTGGAGCTGTGATATGATATTTGACTTGGGCCGATAAATGACCACACGATTACATGTTCTTGGATCGGTTACCACTTTTATTGTATACTTTCCAATATCTTCTTCGTAATTGAACACCGCTACATAATTAAGATACAACAATATCACACCTAAATAATTAAATAAAATTATTTTGTACAGAGGGTGTGTGTTCATGCGATTCGAATATAGACAACAACAACTTCACAATTAAATAAAAGATTATAATATCGATACTATCGCCTTAGGCATTACGATCATTTTCTAGTGTTTGATTTATTCTTTGTGAATAGATAACATTTAGGGGTTAGTTTCCATTGAAGAACATGAAATGGGGTATGTCTATATTAATACTTTTAATTCTAATAAAGTAATTTGCCAATGCTTTTGATCCTTCATCCTGAGATTTTACATAAAATACACACACACACAAGAAAGAAAGAAAAAACTCTACTCTACTCTATATCTTCTAAAATATAAAATTATAATATATCTAATATCTATACTATTAATTAACTATGAGCAAAGTACTTGGTATTTCAATTAAATTACAAAAATACCCCCATATAATAAGAAAACAAAAAATTAAATTCAAGTATGAGAATTGAACCCATAACCTTGTTCATAATAATAATAATAATAATAATAATAATAGTATCACTTAACCACTTTATCAAATTTAATTAACTATGATTAAATTTTTTCAAAAAATCAGTTATTATATTGCAAACGTATCACATATGCTTCCGGTTCTAGTTGTATTAAATTATAAGAATTGAATTGGCGCGGAGTGGAGTGGTTTCACCTGTGGTTTCCCCGGCGCCATAGACAATAACATCATCCCGTTTCTCATACGGACGAAACAAATAATTGATGAAATAACCACCACATAGGTTTGTTGATACAAAAGCGTAGGGTATCCCAGCTGCCTCTACCGCCCTTCGGATTTCCTTCTTTTTGTTCAGAAATTTCTGAAAGGGTGGAAGAACAGAGACCCTGTCCTCATCACATCCAAACTCTGATGGAAGGAACCTCTATTCACAAAACAAACAAATTTATCTGCATAGTGGCAGGTCTACAATTTTGAATTTTTTTTTCCTTTGTAAAAGTAATAAAGAAAAAAAGTAAGTTCAAAATAAACCAACCGATGAAGACTTGTAATTGTTGCGTGTTGTTTTCTCCACATTTTTATACTGGTAAATTCTATTATATGCAAGATAAGAGTTTCTATGTATATGTTTAAGCACAAAAAATTATAAATTTTACTTATATAAACAAACTTGCATGAAAGTACCAATAACGTATAACATATTTATAGATAAACAAAAAAATCGTATTATTACTCAAATTTTAAAAAATATAAGAGGTAGCACCCAAATTTTAAAAAATGTTGGGTGGGCCTGGGGATGGGGGTTCGGGGGGCACTGCATCTGTGCATATAATAATCAAGCTAGGTAGTCTAAATGAGGGAATTATAAGGTAGACTTAGTTTATTTCATAAATACAAACAATAATTACTTCATGGTTGTTTTATGGGAGAGTTAGCATCCGGTCTCTGTGTCAAAAAATAAAATAAAATTAGGATGCGGTTCAATAATATATATATATATTTTAAAAATTTGTGATTCCTTATGTATATTATTTGTCTTTGGGGAGTATTCAAATATATTGTATTTGATTATTTGTGATTTTTCGTGACAAATACAATAATTGATCAAAAAATCTCAGTCACAGTGGTCACAAATACGCACTACAAGAGAGTGGATATTGCGACATTTTCTAAATGTCGGAAAAAATTATATAAATGACACTATAGCTTTTCGATACATTTGTGCGACGTTTTTCACAAACACAAGCACAAATTATTATTTTTTTGACCTGAAAGTAATTAACATAAAAACAAGTTCAAAGTAAGCTAACTGATAAAGACCCGCAATTATTGCGTGTTGTTTTCTTCGTATTGTTATACTAGTAAATTTTATTGTATGCAAGATTAGAGTTTGTATTTATATGTTTAAGCCCAAAAACTTATAAATTTTACCTATAGAAAACAAAATTAAAGTATCAATAAGTTGTAACATGTTTATATATAACAAAATAATAATATAATTAGGATGCAGTTCACTAATATATATATATTAAAAGTTTGTGATCCCTCGGTATGGTATTTGTCTTTGAGAAGTACTTAGGAATACAATACTTTAGTATTTGTGATTTCTTCGTAAAAAATATAGTACTTGACCGAAAAATCTCTATCCCAGAGGTCGCAAGTACGCACTACAAGAGATAGTGGATATCCTTATGTACAGTACTTAGGATGCAGTTCAATAATATATATATATATATATATATTAAAACTTTGTGATTCCTTATGTACAGTATTTATCTTTGGGGAGTATCCAAATATATTGTATTTGATTATTTGTGATTTTTCGTGACAAATACAGTACTTGATCAAAAAATCTTAGTCACAGTGGTCGCAAATACGCACTACAAGAGAGTGGATATTGCGACATTTTCTAAATGTCGGAAAAATTTATATAAATGACACTATAGCCAGCTTTTCGCTACATTTGTGTGACATTTTTCACAAACACAAGCACAAATTATTATTTTTTTGACCTGAAAGTAATTAACATAAAAACAAGTTCAAAGTAAGCTAACCGATAAAGACCCGCAATTATTGTGTGTTATTTTCTTTGTATTGTTATACTGGTAAATTTTATTGTATGCAAGATTATAGTTTGTATTTATATGTTTAAGCCCAACAAGTTATAAATTTTACTTATAGAAAACAAAATTAAAGTATCAATAAGTTGTAACATGTTTATATATAACAAAATAGTAATACAATTAGGATGCAGTTCACTAATATATATATATATATATATTAAAAGTTTGTGATCCCTCAGGTATGGTATTTGTCTTTGAGAAGTACTTAGGTATACAATACTTGAGTATTTGTGATTTCTTCGTAAAAAATATAGTAATTGACCGAAAAATCTCTATGCCAGCAGTCACAAATACGCACTAAAAGAGATAGTGGATATCATGACATTTTCTAAATTTTGAAAAATGCTATATAAATAATTCTATAGCTTTTTGCTACGTTCAAAGATATGTCGCAAATCTATTTTTTCAAAACTAACCAATAGCTTCTTACCGTCCGCATGTCACGTGGTAGTGGTCCTAGGTCATTTTTTCTGATTTTATTTCCTTGGAATATGCACGTCACGTGGTAGTGATCCTAGATCTGCTCTAATACCATATCTAAACACTGGGGTTCTCCCCAAAAATGGCTAGCCCAAGTTGTAAGTTAATTTCATCATTTTCACATATGTACCAAGGACCTTCCGATTATAATACTGGTATGAGATATCTTGGGTGGTTACAAAGGTAGAGTAGTTTCTCTAAATTAGCATAATAAGTGGGTGAGCGACTATTTAAACTAATTTTAATATTATTAAGTCCTTTATTACAATTAAAAATAATGGGAATGCTAAGTTAAACTAAAAAAGGAATACCAAATTTGAATAATACCTTAATATTACCAGCAGCTTTGATAGCTTCAATGATTTTGAATTGCTCAAGAACCTGAGGATATGCAAGTGCAGATATCACCACATCAACCTCCCGAAGAACTGACACAAGTTTCTCGTGCTCGTTCAATTCTCCCTGATCATAGATCATTTGGTTAATTTCCACATTAAGTTTACACGCGTCACCACATAAACATTTATAACAATAAATATATAATGTTAAGTACAAAAAATTACACAAAAGGGTTTGATGGTAATCAATGGAAAATGCTATCACAATCTAGTAATGCGATGGAGGCTCTAAACAACGATTCCTTTAAAGGTTAGTCAAGAAAATTATGAGAGTCATGCTGCAAGGTATGCTCGATTGGAGGACATCGACACCCTTAGAGTCGTGATCATTGATATGCAAAAGGAATATATACGACAAATGGTTCTTGTAATGAGTGTGCAAAAATATGAAAACTTGATGAACCTTCAGAAATTGAAGGAGGATGATGGAAATGTGAAGGATACTTATATACCTAGTAGGTGATGTCCTCATGTTGAATAAAACAAGCGAATGAGTTGATTCGAGTGAAGCAATTAAATGCTAAATTACGACAAGAATTGGAAGTTCTTAATGAGAAAGTGAATGAAAATGCTCGAACATTGCATAAGGAATTTCAGCCATGTACTCCACCTCTTCCTCGAAGCTAGGAACCATCGTTGCTGATAGTTTGAATTGCGGTGCTAACAGGACACTCACCGGACATTGCTCAAGCCGTGAGCATTGTTAGCAGGTATATGGCGAACCCTGAAAAACCGCATTGGCAAGCCGTTAAGTGGGTTCTACGCTATCTTCAGGGTACGATGGACAAAGGGTTGGTATTAAAAAAATCTAAAATGTCAACTATTGAGGGTTTTGTGGATTCGGACTACGCTGGCGACCTAGACAAGCGGAGATCGACTACGGGTTATGTGTTTACATTGGGTAGCGGTCCGTTGAGTTGGAGGTCGATGATTCAAAGTGTTTTAGCGTTGTCTACCACGGAGGCAGAATATATTGCGGTAACGGAGGTGGTCAAAGAGGCCATATGGCTCCGTGGTTTAGTTAGTGATCTTGGTTTGAAGCTGAAAAAAGTGGTGGTGCACTGCGACAGTCAGAGTGCAATTCACTTGGCGAAGAATCAAGTTCATCATGGAAGAACCAAGCATATTGATGTTCGATATCACTTCATTCGGGAAATTATTGAAAACGGTGTTGTAAATCTGGTTAAAATAGGCACCAAAGATAATCCGACAGATATGTTGACAAAGATTGTTCCGTTGGCCAAGTTTGAGCATTACTCGACGTTGGTCAATATCCTTCGGTGTTGATGCCCCTCGAGGGCGGTGGTCCTAAGGGACCGGCAGGGTTGATAGTGTCTTATTCGATGATTTGATCATGGTGGAGTACATTGGAGTCTTGTGGAACATCGCTTAGGTGGAGAATTAAAGATTTGGCTATGTATAAGAATTCTATTCCTATTAGGTTTTATATTGTCCAATTCTTAATTGGCTTTGTATTGTCCAAATCCTAATTGGATTTGTATTATCCAATTTGTAGTAGGATTTGGCTTTGTGCAATCTTAGACCATAAGATTTATACTCTATAAATAGACCCCTTGTCATAGGGTTTATTTATGAGTTGTGTTATATTATTTACTACCTAGATTATAGAGTATATTTGAGAGATAATATTGAGAGTTCTAATTGGCGGCTAGGGTTTGTTTTGTGCGTTGTACTCAGAATTAGTCTCATCAATAATAGCTATCACCCGGTGGATTAGTGGCGGTTTTGCCGACACCACCTAATTGCTTGTGTGCATTGACTAAAGGTGAACGATCTTGCGGATGGACATTGTTGAGTGGTAACTTATATGGACAGTTCAAAAGTGGAGTCATGGTGGACTATGGTATAGGTCTAGGTGGAGCCGGACCGATGTTGGTCCAAGGTGGAGCCGGACCGATGTTGGTCCAAGGTGGAGCCGGACCGGTATTAGTCCAAGGTGGAGCCAGGGTAGACTGGTTTGAGTGGTATAAGGTGGAGCCGGACCGGTGTTAGTCCAAGGTGAAGCCAAGGTGAACGATCTTGCGGATGGACATTGTTGAGTGGTGACCTACAGGGTCAGTTCAAAGGTGGATTCATGGTAGACTATGGTATAGGTCTAGGCGGAGCCGGACCGGTGTTAGTCCAAGGTGGAGTCAAGGTGGACTGGTTTGATCCAAAGTGGAGATTGTTGAGAATGGTTGGCTCAAATCATTGATCAAACCATTGAACCCACATGAAAAGATTGTAGAACTCAATATGGGTATATAAGTGGGAGAGAGTCTCCACATAATAACGAGGCCTTTTAAGTGAAAACCCCACACCTGTGGCCCAAAGGTGTTTAAGTTGGAGATAGTATCGTTACTATGTGTGCGGACCGGCGGGCCCGGCTGGTGCCCTGGGCCTGACCCGAGTGCTGGCGGACACAACAATTGGTATCAGAGCGATGGTGGATCCACGAACTTGTGAAGCAGTATCGGTAGTTAGACCCGGTGGAGTCGGAAGAACTCGGTTGAGTCTAAGGTGATAAGTCGCTACAAAAAGCGTCCCGGTAGCTAGACTTGGTGGAGCCTATGGTGAAGTTAGACTCGGAGAAGCCGAGGGTGGAGTTGTTACAGCTTACGTACACCCGGGGTGCTACTATAAAGGTGGTTGTGCAGGTTCCTCGAGTAAGGTGAAATATGGTATACCTCGAGATATGTGCATTGACTAAAGGTGAACGATCTTGCGGATGGACATTGTTGAGTGGTAACTTATATGGACAGTTCAAAAGTGGATTCATGGTGGACTATGGTATAGGTCTAGGTGGAGCCGGACCGGTGTTAGTCCAAGGTGGAGCCAAGGTGGACTAGTTTGATCTAAGGTGTAGATTGTTGAAAATGGTTGGCTCAAACCATTGATCCCACATGGAAAAATTGTATAACTCAACATGAGTATATAAGTGGGGGAGAGTCTCCACATAGTAACGATGCCTTTTAAGTGAAAACCCCACACCTGTGGCCTAAAGGTATTTAAGTTGGGGATAGTATCGTTACTATGTGCGCGGACCGGCGGGCCCGGCTGGTACCCTGGGCCCGACCCGAGTGCCGACGGGCACAACAGTCTGATGCTATTAGGAATCCCCTGCATGATGCTGACGAGGGGATGCAAGGTGAGAACTGTGATTTTGAGTTTCTTGATTCTATTTCCGGTTCTGAAGATGTTTTCAGCTGCCATTGTCCTTTCTTTGTGGATGGAGGGACAGTCCTAAACGAATCCTCTCGGATGTGAGGTCCTTCAGAGGACATTTTCGCAGGGTACTTCGTTGGTAATCAATAGAAGATGCTATCAAAATCAAGTAATGCGATGGAGGCATTAAAAAGTGATTCCTTTTAAAGTTAATTAGCCCAAGAGAGAATTATGAAAATGATGATGTGAGGGATTAGACCCATCAACGGAACGGGTCGATTTGTGTTGCTTTTGTGTTGAGTGTTAATGAATGCATGTAATTAATTTTTACCTCCATCCAAATACGACTCGATAAGTTAACAGCTGATTTTTCTAAATTCGTATTTTACTCAGTTTTTTATCATGTGATACGACAAGACCTGATAGTACATGTTTAGAAGACATTTTAAAAAAAAAAAAAAAATACTAGGGGTAGCTATATTGGTAAAACAATATTCTCTTTGATAAGATATAGTATTGCTTTGAGAAGTTGTACTCTATACTTTTAAAGTTGTACATTACTTTGGCAATATAGATAATTGCTTTGCCAATAATGTCACCCTAACTAAAATTACTAAAAAAAATAAAGAGAAGTAGGGATAAACATATGTATGTATAAACATTGATCATTATTTTTTGCATGTTTTAAGTTTGATAATGTCCAATAATTTCATCTTACAATTTTGAATTTTTATAATTGATTTGAATGTAATGTTTTCAATTTGACTTTAGGTTAGATTATAAATTTATCCATTAAATCAGATTTTAAATTTTGAATTTATTTTATTGGTACTTTTATTTCATCTTTTAAATTTGAATATTGATTAGGTTATAGATATTTTCCAGATTTTGAGTATTTGAATTTATGTTAGAATTAAACTCGGGTGAAGGGCACTTTTGAAAATTTTGGATTTGTTTATATTTTTCTTATTCATTAATTCAAATTTTGATAATTGTCCTTCTAACTAAAATATGTCCTTTTGTATAAAATTCTCCTTCAAATTCAAACAATTAACCCAGTCCCTGAGTAGATAGAAAATTTTATTTTGTCCTGTTAAGTCCCTTTATTTTTTAATAAAAAATAAAGGAAAAATCGATACAAACCAATACACACGAGATACAAATCATAACATATCACTTGTGAAGAGCAATATTGTTTCTATTGCAGAACTAAATCCAAGAGTTAAAAATATAGAACAAAATAAATTGCCATTATATTGCAATACATATTTATGTTTATATATAAATCCGTTCCAAAAGCATTATTCATCTTTAAAAAAGTATCAATAATCTTAACCACACAATATTTTATCTCTCATATATTTTTAAGATTCAATATTATTACTCATTATATATATTAGGTTGGAACTCGTGTCAAAAGCACCATCATTTTTTTAAAAGGCATCTTAATCTCAACGACACAGTTATTTATCCTCTTGTACACTTTTAGATTCAAAAATCATTATCCCTTATCATATAGATAATAATTTGATTGGCTACCAAAGATAGTCTAATTTACTCTTTTTACATCTTTTGTCTCAACTATTAAAAAGATATCATCTCGATCAATTTAAAAAATAAATCCTTCTTCTAAACTGGATATTACAACTTTTATTTTTATTTATCCTTAAAAATTAGTGTTAGTGATTCAAAAATCATTCGCTCGACCTGCTATAGTATTCTATCAGTCCATAATACTTCCAAATTCAGATTTCATTGCTCTTTTTTGAGATTAATTAACCCAGTATCAAATCTCATAATTGTAAACAAGTTCTACTTTTCCCATTAATTATGTTGAGACCACTACATGATACCCTTAACATGCAAATAGAAAAGTCAAACATGACCCTTTTAATTAGGCCTCTTAAACGATCAAATTTGTACCTGAATTCGATCCGTTTAGTCGGATATGGATTAAGATTTTTAATCCGTATATTCAGATCCGATCCAAACTCATTAGACCTTTGATTAACAGATCGAATATGGATATATGTCGATCCGATCCGTTTGCAATCCGATCTGATCCAAGACACACATTTGTACTTAAATTTACATTATTTATATTTACCACCTTATTACTAATATACTTGTAAAAAAATACTATGACTTAAAAAGTACCAAAGAAGTTTCTTTTTATAAGAAAAGTAGAAATTCCACTGTTGTTAGGCTTGTTAGTTTCATTATTTTTATATATTTATAAGCTAATTATTAAATAATTAAAATTGTAAACGAATCGAACATAATTCGATTTGAACAAATTTGGATATGTGTCAATATTTTGCTGATCTGTTACATGATTAAATCCGATTTTTTTTTTCAAATATAGATTTGAATTCATCCTAACCTGATCCAAATAATATGAGACGGAGAGAATAATATACTATCAATATGTTATATAAAGTTGGAACCCAATTGCAGTTCTTGAAGCTGTGTTTGTCTTTTATTTTTTTATTTTGCTTATTCAAGCTTTCATTTCACAAAAATCATTTGTATTACAGCATAATCAGCCGAATTTGAACTCTCGCTATTAACAAGGACAGTTTGATTCTTAAATAACTGCTATGGTACTTGTCAATTTTTTATTTTTTAAAATTATTTATATATATATATATGCATTCACGAAAGTTTAGAATATAGAGAGAGAAAGAGAGGGGTTATATACTTTGATTAGAATGACGCCCATGGCTTGGAAATCTTGAAGAATGTCAGTCTGGGAGGAATTGGGGCGGGTGTAGACATAAGTTGGATGCCCATACAGTACACTTGCCTTCACTATGTGCCTTCCAATGTAACCACTACCTCCAAATACAAGTATTTTGCAGCTCTCCATTTATTATTTTAATCTCTCTCTCTCTCTCTCTCTGTGGTTGCCTTTAATTTACTACACTCGTACTGCCGATTAATTTATACAAGTCCAGTCGCTATCATTTCCAGTGAATTAATTTAGTTCCACATGTTAAGCATGTGATCAACGTGCACCTCTTTAATTTAGGATAGAGATATAGGCACATCCGATATCTCTTTAAACACTTTCACTTTTTATTCGGATCTTGACAACTAAGTAAGGTGTATGTTACTCGGTTGCAACGGATCAAGTATAAACTTGACAATTTCTTACTCAATTGTCAAGAATCAAATATATAGGTTTATGCTCAGCTCTCATGAACCGAGTAACAGACACCTTACTCAATTGCGAATGACTGAATAAAAATAAAAATTTACCAAGTTTTTTTGAAATGCCAATATTCTCACCCTTAATTTAGTCGGCCGGTTGATAAGCTTGGTTCTCAATCATAAATATTTTGTTCTCCATAACTCCATTATCACATACGCGTTTTTTTGTTTCTTTCCTTTCAGCTCACTTCTCATTATTATAGCCCATACATATAGGTAATATTTCAACATAATATCAGATAAACGATGTAGATGAGTAATTTTACATAGATATTAAAATCTAATATAGAAAACTGACATATTAATTTATAATTATTTATTGGTTAAAATGGAACATGATATAATTTTTTTAGCCAATATATGATCCTCACATTTGATATGCTAATTTTTATGTCTATCTTTGAGTAAGGACTACCTATGATTAGAAATTAGGGACACATCCCTGTTTTAACTTATTGATCATAAATAGAATTAAATCCCATAATTCTCAATTGGATAGTTATTAGAAAATGACGATAGTTACACAAAATGAATTATAAATTAAAAATGATAAATTATTTGTACAATGTAAATAATAAATTTTATGTACAATATTAATTATAAATTATCTGCAAACTAAAACCAATAAATTATATGTACAACAAAAATAATAATTAAATACCTAAAAAAATAAAATAATTAAATACATGTACAATATATATATATATACACACTATTATATTATACACTATTATATGATGCAAATAATATTATATATATTTTTATATCTTTTTGATGTAAATAATTTTGTATATATATATATGTATCTCAATTAGTAATAAGATAATTATAACAAAAATATTTTTTTTGTTCAATTTATCAGCTGTATCATATAATTGCTTGTAAATGCTTTAAATTTATATGTATCATATGATTGCTTGTATATGGTTTCAATTTATTTGTATCAAATGTTTGTTTATAAATTTTTTCGATGCAGATATATTATATTAATGCTTATAAATGTGTATCTATTTATTAATTGAAAGAATAATAAATTATCGGTAAAAAAAATTATTGTACCGATGGTATGCAGAAATTTACCTGGTTGTTGAAAATAATATACATTTCAGCACAATTTGTCTGTATCGTTTATCATATCATTGCTTCTAAATGTTTCATTTTAATTATTTTAATTATCTGTACAACAAAAAAAAATAGCCCATTAGTATGATCAAATTTATCTGTAGTTTGTCTCAAATTATATACATACATTAGTAGAATAATACTTTAGTAGCATATTGTATAATTACATTATTACAATGATGGATTGTGGTCAGGTACATCAAGTTCAAGTTACGCATATGGAAACAATTTTTCGAAACAAAACATGCACAAGTTTGGTCATGTTCTTTTTACTCATTTCGGTTTTGTGTCGGATCTTAACAAATGCAAGTCATTTATGCTTTAAATTGAATATGACCCGATAAGTTGTCATGTCGTTTTTTCCAAGCAATGTTAAATACGAAAGTGCTACGAAACTAATCGCGAAATAAGTTGGCAAACCGAGTAGTTTTAGGGAGATAAACGCATCAAACAACTCCGAAAAAGAGAGTATGAATGACAATACTATGCGTTTATCACATGGTGACGCAAAGGAAACGATTTACATGCACAACTAGAAGGTTTCAAGGAAGTTGGCAAGGAAAAGTACATATGCCGGCTAAAGAAGTTCTTAAATGGGATTAAGTAGTTGCTTAGACAGTGGTACCTATGGTTTACAACATTTATGCTGTAGATTGGTTATCGTCGGTACAATGGTGAACATTGTGCCTATGTTTGAAACTTTGATGATTTTTTTTTACTTTATAAGGACGATATGCTTATAGCATGCCATGATATGTCAAAGGTTAAATATCTCAAAGAAGAATTGGGCCGAAATTTGACATGAAATATCATGGGGCTGTACAAAAGATCCTTAGTATGGAGGTTCGAAGAGATAAGAGAAATGGCAGTTGTGGCTTTCGCAAAAGAGATATATTTCTCATTTTCTTGGGAAATTCAATATGTGACAGTTCATACATATGAATTTCGCCATAGATATCATATTTCCTAGAATCTCCCTAGTGGTTCGAGTTTTGGATGAATTTTTTCGAAGATCGAGGCGGGTATAAGCACCATAAAAAACTCGACAGACATTTAGGTTGGGTTTAGGTTCGAATAAATTTTAACCCATATGACTCCATCCAAACTTCATATAATAATTTTTTCTTTAAATGCCCTTAAAAAATCATATAATTACAACATGTTGAAGCGAATCGGGGTGAGTAGGTACAATTCGGGTTTATGCATATAGAAGATGTGCAGGTTCAGGTTTTCAAACACAAGATATGCATGGGTTGGATCGGGTTCTTAATAAGCTTATATGGAATTTTGTTTAGAAATCTAATGGCTTAAGATATCTCCCTAATAAGTCAGGTTTGGGACATATTTTAAAGTGTAGATTTCACAACAAAAACCCGATATGGGTTCGGGCAAGTATTGCACTAGGCACAGGCATATCTAGTCTATTAATAAAAGACAAAAAAAAAATTGGTATCTTTAAAAAAAAAATTGTGCATAGGATTTGTCATCAATTATTTGTCTTTTGATCTAACAGGCTTATCAGTATTGTGGCATGTTGGTAATTTACATCAAATTTACTCATGCACACACACATATATTTCATTAGATTTGAATCTGTTTCAAAAATACCCAACTTTTAATTTATTTCCATATGTATCAATTAACCATTTAGTAATAAATCACAATAACTTTTTATATATTCCAAATTTTATCTGCCAAAAAGGAAATTATAGTTTTCAAAAAAAATAAATTAAATTAGGAATATCTAAATTTCAATATTGTATATGCCAAAAAGGAAACTATAGTTTTCAATATTAAATATAAGCAGTTGTAAGTAATGAACATTTAAATTTCTTAGTTTTCAAAAAATATTAAATATTAGTAAAAAATCTATTCGTTAATTTTTTTGAACATTGATCATATAGAAACCCGAATATAACATAAAATGCACCAAAATTAGTTTTTTCAATTCTTATACAGACGATTTTAGATTAATTAGGAGAATTATAATGTTCATTTCTTATTTTAAATATTATTAGATTACCTTGTTTGACTTGAATATCACAAAATTACATTGCATTGGGTGGATTAGGGCAATTCAAACTCATGTATATAGTAAAATGTGTGTGGTTTCAAACCTTCTTTTTAAAACAAAACATTCACAAACTGGATGTTCTTTCTAGTCGGTGGCTTAAACCTATTGAATTTCGCTACAAATATTCTATGTCCTAGAATATCCCCAATAAGTCGAGTTTGTGATAGGTTTTTTCTAAGACCAAAGCGGGTATAGACGAATATTAAATGTGAACAATTGTAAATTAAGAATATATAAATTTCTTAGTTTTCAAAAGATATTGAATATTAGTAACAAATTAAAGATCTTTTTGTAAATTAATTTTTGTACACTAATCCTAAAAAACCTAGATATAATATAACATGTGCCAAAATTAATTTCCCCAATTCTAATCCAAATCAACTTCGATTGATTTGGAAAATTATAACATTTATTTCTTATTTATAAAACTTGTTAGATTAAGTGATTTTACTTGAATATAACATTACGTCTTTACCTACTGTTATAACATCCTATAATTGTAATGCTTTTAGTGGTTTGGCGTAGGAAATCTCAAGTTCGAGCTTATGCATATGTTAAAGGTGCAAAGGTTCAATATTTTTTTTAAAACAAAACGTGCACTAATTTGGTCAGATTCTTTTTAACAAGTGGTTCATACATATGAATTTCGCTATACATATCATATTTCCTAGAATCTCCCTAATGAGTCGGGTTTGGGACGGATTTTTTCTAAGACTGAGGAGGATATGTGCTTCATCAAAAACTCGGCATAAATTTGGGTTGGGTTTAGGTTCGTATAAATTTTAACCCATATGACCCCATCTTAACTACATATAATAATTTTTCTTTAAGTGCCCTTAAAATATAATATAATTACAACACTTCAGGGCAAACGGGTAGAGTTCGGGTTTATGCATATAGAAAAGGTGTGATCGAGTTCAGGTTTTTCAAACACAAAATATGCATGGGTTAGATCAGGTTCTTTCTATCCAGCTGCTTATATGAAATTTTTCTTTAAATATTTAATGGCCTAAGATATGTACCTAACAAGTCGGGTTTTAGACAAATTTTTAATTATAGATTTCACAATAAAAACTCGATATAGGTTTAGGTAGGTAGCGCCGTAGGTATGCGCATATATATATATATATATATATATAAATATTTATATAGATGAATATGAAATGTACCCACTTTTTTTATCTAGATGAATATGAAATGCACCAAAAAAAATATTGATGAATAGTTTGATATGAACCAAATTTTTTTATATAGATGAACATGAAATGTACCAACTTTTTTGAATAGATGGATATGAAATGTACCCACTTTTTTTTATCTAGATGAATATGAAATGTACCAAAAAAATTATTGATGAATAGTATGATATGTACCAATTTTTTTTATAGATGAACATGAAATTAATGTACCAACTTTTTTAAATAGATGAATATGAAATGTACCGATTGTTTTTATATAGATGAATATGAAATATACAAAAAAATTTATATAGATGAATATGAAATGTACCAAATTCCTAATCATTCCTAATTTTTTTTGCCAATTTAAAATAAGAAAATTTCAATTTCCAATTTCTTTTTTTTGTTTCATACCTAATCATTTCAAAATACTAAGAGGGAATCGGATATTTAACTATATATAGTTCTTTTCTCAGAATTCTTTTCAATTTTTTTTTATTATTTTTTGATAACCATGGGTATCGGGGTCCCACCCCCACTAATCCCATGAGGCCCTGGTTGTTCGACCGGAAGATACCCCCAGTGGTCCAAGAAATGTTTCAGGCAGTGGGGAATCGAACCTGAGACCGCGCTTACCCACACAGTCCCAAGTTCACCTTTACCGCTGTGGCAATCCCTTGGGTTTCAAGATTCTTTTCAATTGGTAATTTAGGTTTTGGGAAATTTATTCACATTCAATTGGTACTTGCAAGTCTCAATTAAAAATTGGCCAAGAATTTGAATCCGATACTCTCTCTCCGAATATGACAACACTGCTCCTATCAAATCTAGGTTATATTGTTCTTTGCTTATTATTTGACTAATTATAATATATTACCATTTGGGTGTTGGTTGTTTTGAAATTTGTGTGTTAATTTTGCTTCCTCTAATAATTATAATGGTTCTTAAGAAAGAACTCGATCTCTAGATATCAAAAAGAAAAAAAAAAGAAAAAAAACAACGACGAGGAGATAATTCAATCTCTAAGAAGGTTATTAGATAAATTGAGGGCAGTCATATTACCAAAATAATATTCTTTTTGTCTAAACAATCTCTTGAATTAGGCATATACACATCGCGTGTGTTTCGTGTCTAGTTTTGATATATGTGATCAATTTTATGAATACTAAAAATACTGTCACAATTGTCAGCTTTGTGTTTTTCATGACTATTTGCTGATTTTGGTGAAGTGTCAATGAAGAACGTACATGACTATTTGCTGATTTTGGTGAAGTGTCAATGAAGAACGTACATGACAAAATATAAGCAAATCTTTTGAGCTTTCCAGGTGATAGTGCCATGACATGGACTAATATAAGCAACTGCTAATAGCCACCAAAAAAAGAAAAGACGATTTAAAACCATTCTTTATTAATAGCATAATAAGTTAAAATTATTGAATTCACAACCCGTTGAAATAAAATTATTGAATATACAAACTAGTTGAAATAAAAATACGAATAATATTTAAAAAAATTCTAGCGAGTAGGAAATTTCACATAGCCCAAGATGCTAGCTTACCAATTATTAAAACGCGCAAACAATTTTTATTAGTACATTTGGTATTTTTAAAAGTAAAACCGAACAGCAAAAAAAGACTCATGCAAATGCTGCAGAGAATGGTTTAGGGGGATTATGGAGGAAGATTTCAAGAAGCTGATCAATAGTAGTGTATTGTAAATCTGGGTACAAGGTTGATGCCTCAATGTCATTTTCTCTAAGATCAAAGTTCGATGTATCTCCCTTTACAAATAGGCTATGAAGTATGGCTATTGGTATGTCATCTGGATGAGGTAATGCTGTTACAAACACAAGAAAAATATATTATGTAAATATCATTGAGCCATTTTAATCTTCCATTTATAAATTTAAACCAGCTACTTTAAGGACTTTTCAAAAATTAATACTACTTATTCTAATTTTTAACTTTGGTTTTGGCCCGGATCAAAATCATAGTTTAATTCACTCTTGTGAAATTCTGTGCATTAAGTTATGCCTCAAATGTCAACACCAAATAATCTCATATTTATAAAATGAAACCGTTTCATAATTGGTAAATCATTAAAATATACAATAATTTTTACACGTAACACAATCATTTCACATATATATACTCCTTAAATTAATTTTCTCTAACACAAGATATATATATATTTAAGGAGTACCGTGTCCAGTTAAAAACATCAAAAGTCTAATCACACGACTTCCCAAGCAACCGATACTGTAATGAAAAGTCCAAAAATGTTACTTACGGGACAACCAGTCCAAATTATTTTATTTATTTAAACTTCAACGATGAATTCGAACTTAAAATTCATTCAGTACTTATTATTGTGTTAGAAATACTATATAATTCGTACTTGATATCAGAATTTAGGTCTACTTACCCCTTTGACTTTGGGTAGTACATGTTTCAAATTTTGGCATCATATTTTTTTAAAAAAGAGGATAGATTATAACACCCCATAATTTTATATTTATAAAATAAAATTGCTTCGTAATTTTAACTTTCGTTTTAGCACAGATCATAATAGCATTTATGAATTATTTCGCTTTCTTAAATTTGTGTTCACTCTTACTTTTGTCCCCAATATTTCAATTCGCACGGACAAATCCCCAACATTTAGAGATTGTTCCAACTAAGCCCAATTGAAAATGAAAAATTAAAATTGATGACGGAAATAGCAAGTGCGCAGGACGTGCCTGTTTTATAAGTGTAAAATAAGTATTTAAGATCTAATATCCACAGCTATTTGTTGATTGTGTCCGAACTTCGTTCAAAAACAGGTCGTTTATAAGGAACATACAAGGGAACAATCAACATATAACCAAAAATAAAAAAATGTTAAATAGTTATTTTGCCTCTGAAATAAATTCACATGGTGCTCGCCTGTTATTTCCGTCAAAAATTTTAATAGGCCTTCTCCAATTGAACTATCTCCAAACATCGGGGTCTTACGCATGAAAATGAAACGTTGCGAATAAAAGTGAGATGCGATTTGTACTTTCAGAGTCAAAAGTGTTAATAACTCGAATAATATTTCCGTTTTGTACCTACTATCAACTTAATTAGTGTCAAATAAATTTATGTTAAATATATATCTACCAAAAATATAACTAGGCCTACTAGCATTTTAGTATTCAATATATATTGCAAGGATATGTATCCGTACCTACTCAAGAGCGTAGCCACTATGGGGCTAGTGGAGCCCCCACTAGGATTTGGAAAAAAGAAGAAGGTATTATTTTTTTCGTACAGCAACCTTTATGTAAACTTTAAAAATATGAGGTTATGTTTGTAATTGCACAAAACCTTGGGTTAGGACAAGAAAGAGTAAATTATTGAAATGGCTCCTAAACTATGGTGCTAGTTCTAGATAAGCTCCTTAGCTTTAAAAAATGTCATTTAACCCCTCAAACTAATGAACGAGTTTCACCTTGTTCTTTCCATCCACTTTGGCCATTAAAGTTGACGTACGGAAATGATCACGTGCACCACATATGACATTTATAAGAGTATTTTGATTAAATTATTAAAAATTAAATAGACATATAATCGTATATATAAATTGTGTTATTGTTACTTACACTCGGAAAGTGCAATGATTTGTTGCTCAGAGAGATGAACTCTTTTAAAGGTTTGACCAGTCTTCTTTTCCCAAAGAGAAATCAATTGGAGCTGTGATATGATATTTTCCTTGGGCCGATAAATGACCACACGATTGCATGTTCTTGGATCGGTTGCCACTTTTATTGTATACTTTCCAATATCTTCTTCGTAATTGAACACCGCTACAAAATTAAGATACAACAATATCACAATTAAATAAAATTATTTTGTACAGATGGTGTGTGTTCATGCGACTCGAATATAGACAACAACAACTTCACAATTAAATAAAAAATAACAATATCGATAGTGTCGCCTAGGTATTACGATCATTTTCTAGTGTTTGATTTATTCTTTGTGAATAGAGAAAATTTAGGGGTTTTCATTAAAGAACATGAAATGGGGTATGTATATATTAATACTTCCAATTCTAATAAAGTAATTGACCAATGCTTTTGATCCTTCATCCTGAGATTTTATATAAAATACACACACACACACACACAAAAACACTCTATATCTTACAAAATATAAAATTATAATATATCTAATATCTATACTATTAATTAACTATGAGGGAAGTATTTGGTATTTCAATTAAATTACTAAAATACCCCCACGTACTAAGAAAACAAAAAATTAAATCCAAGTATGAGAATTGAACCCATAATCTTGTGCATAATAAGGATATCACTTAACCACTTTACCAAATATAATTAGTTATTATTAAATTGTTTCAAAAAAATCAGTTATTATATTGCAAATGTATCACATATGCTTCCTATTCTAGATATATTAAATGATAAAAATGGAATTGGCTCAGAGCGGAGTGGTTTCACCTGTGGTTTCCCCGGTGCCATAGACAATAACATCATCACGTTTCTCATACGGACGAAACAAATAATTGACGAAATAACCACCACATAAGTTTGCTGATACAAAAGTGTAGGGTATCCTAGCTGCCTCTACCGCCCTTCGGATTTCCTTCTTTCGGTCAAGGACATTCTGGAAGGGTGGAAGAACAGAGACCCTGTCCTCATCACATCCAAACTCTGCTGGAAGGAACCTCTGCTCACAAAACAAACAAATTTAATTTTACAGTGGCAGGTCTACAATTTTGATTTTTTTCTTTTGTAAGAGTAATAAAAATAATGTAAGTTCAAAAAAAACTAACTGATGAAGACTTGTAATTGTTGCGTGTTGTTTTCTTCGTATTTTTATACTGATAAATTTTATTATATGTAAGATTAGAGTTTCTATTTATATTTTTAAGCACAAAAAGTTATAAATTTTACTTATATATATAAACAAACTTGAAAGTAGCAATAAAGTATAACATATTTATAGATAACAAAAAAAATCATATTATTACTCAAATTTTCAAAAATATAAGAGGTATCATCCAAATTTTAAAAAATGTAGGGTGGGCCTGGGGATGGGGTTCGGGGGCACTGCATCTGTGCATATAATAATCAAGCTAGGTAGTCTAAATGAGGGAATTATATGGTAGACTTAGTTTATTCTCATAAATACAAACAATAAATACTTCATGGTTGTTTTATGGGAGAGTTAGCATCCAGTTTCTGTGTCAAAAAAAAAAAAAAATAGGATGCTGTTCAATAATATATATATATATATATATTTTAAAAATTTGTGATTCCTTATGTACAATATTTGTCTTTGGGGAGTATTCAAATATATTGTACTTGATTATTTGTGATTTTTCGTGACAAATACAATACTTGATCGAAAAATCTCAGTCACAGTGGTCGCAAGTACGCACTACATGAGAGTGGATATTGCGACATTTTCTAAATGTCGGAAAAATTTATATATATGACACTATAGCTTTTCGCTACATTTGTGCGACGTTTTTCACAAACACAGGCACAAATTATTACTTTTTTGACATGAAAGTAATTATCAAAAAATCAAGTTCAAAGTAAGCTAACTGATAAAGACCCGCAATTATTGTGTGTTGTTTTCTTCGCATTGTTATACTGGTAAATTTTATTGTATGCAAGATTAGAGTTTGTATTTATATGTTTAAGCCCAAAAAGTTATAAATTTTACTTATAGAACAAAGAAATTAAAGTGTCAATAAGTTGTAACGTGTTTATATATAAAAAAATATATAATAATATAATTAGGATGCAGTTCACTAATATATATATATATATTAAAAGTTTGTGATCCCTCGGGTATGGTATTTGTCATTGAGAAGTACTTAGGTATACAATACTTGAGTATTTGTGATTTCTTCGTAAAAAATAAAGTACTTGACCGAAAAATCTCTATCCCAGCGGTCGCAAATACGCACTACAAGAGATAGTGGATATCATAACATTTTCTAAACTTTGAAAAATGCTATATAAATAATTCTATAGCTTTTTGCTACGTTCAAAGAAATGTCGCAAATCTATTTTTTCAAAACTAACCAAGGTCATTTTTTCTGATTTTATTTCCTTGGAATATGCATGTCACGTGGTAGTGATCCTAGGTCCGCTCTAATACCATATGTAAACACTAGGGTTCTCCCCAATAATGGCTAGCCCAAGTTGTAAGTTAGTTTCATTATTTCCGCGTATGTACCAATTAAGAACCTTCCGATTACAATACTGATGCGGGATATTTTGGATTGTTACAAAGGTAGAATAGTTTCTCCAAATTAGCATAATAAGTGGGTGAGCGACTGTTTAAACTAATTTTAATATTATTAAGTCCTTTATTACAATTAAAAATAATGGGAATGCTAGGTTAAACTAAAAAAGAAATACGAAATTTGAATAATACCTTAATATTACCAGCAGCTTTGATAGCTTCAATGATTTTGAATTGCTCAAGAACCTGAGGAGATGCGAGTGCAGATATCACCACATCAACCTCCCGAAGAACTGACACAAGTTTCTCGTGCTCGTTCAATTCTCCCTGATCATAGATCGTTTGGTTAATTTCCACATTAAGTTTACATGCGTCACCACACAAACATTTATGACAATAAATATATAATGTTAAGTACAGAAAAATTACACAAATGGGTTTGATGGTAATCAATGGAAAATGCTATCACAATCTAGTAATGCGATGGAGGCTCTAAACAATGATTCCTTTGAAGGTTAGTCAAGAAAATTATGAGAGTGATGATGCAAGGTGTGCACGATCGGAGGACATCGACGCCCTTAGAGTAGTGATCATTGATATCCAAAAGGAATATATACGACAAATGGTTCTTGTAATGAGTGTGCAAAAATATGAAAAGTTTATGAACCTTCAGAAATTTAAGGAGGATGATGGAAATGTGAAGGATACTTACCTAGTAGGTGATGTCCTCATGTTGAATAGAACAAGCGAATGAGTTGATTCGAGTGAAGCAATTAACTGCTAAATTACGACAAGAATCGGAAGTTCTTAATGAGAAAGTGAATGAAAATGCTCGAACAAGGAATGGTGTATATATCTGTTGGAGAAAGGTGTGAAGTCTGATGTTATTAGGAATCCCCTGCATGATGCTGATGAGGGGATGAAAGGTGAGAACTGTGATTTTGAGTTTCTTGATTCTATTTCCGGTGCTGAAGATGTTTTCAGCTGCCATTGTCCCTTCTTTGTGGATGGAGGGGGACAGTCCTAATCCTCTCGGATGTGAGGTCCTTCGGGGGACATTTTCGCAGGGTACTTCGTTGGTAATCATTGGAAGATGCTATCAAAATAAAGTAATGCGATGGAGGCATTAAAAAGTGATTCCTTTGAAAGTTAATTAGCCAAGAGAGAATTATGAGAATGATGATGTGAGGAATTAGACCCGTCAATGGAACGGGTCGGTTTGTGTTGCTTTTGTGTTGTTAATGAATGCATGTAATTAATTTTTATCTCCATCCAAACACAACTCGATAAGTTAACAGCTGATTTTTCTGAATTCGTATTTTACTCGGTTTGTTATCATGTGAGACGACAAGACCCGATAGTACATGTTAAGAAGATAACTTTTAAAAAATTATAAAATAAAAAAATAAATTTTTATCTTTATTTTTTTACTAGAGGTAGCCATATTGCTAAAACAATATTCTCTTTGATAAGATATAGTATTGCTTTGAGAAGTTGTACTCTATACTTTTAAAGTTGTACATTGCTTTGACAATATAGATAATTGCTTTGCCAACATAATGTCACCCTGACTAAAATTACTAAAAATATAAAGAGAAGTAGAGATAAACATTTGTATGTATAAAGATCGATCAATATTTTTTGCATGTTTTAAGTTTGATAATGTCCAATAATTTCATCTTACAATTTTGAATTTTTATAATTGATTTGAATGTAATGTTTTCACTTTGACTTTAGGTTAGATTATAAATTTATCCATTAATTAAGTCGGATTTTAAATTTTGAATTTATTTTATTGGTACTTTTATTTCATCTTTTAAATTTGAATATTGATTAGGTTATAGATATTTTCCAGATTTTGAGGATTTGAATTTATGTTAGAATTAAACTCGGGCGAAGGGTACTTTTGAAAATTTTGGATTTGTTTATATTTTTCTTATTCGTTAATTCAGATTTTCATAATTGTCCTTCTAACTAAAATATATCCTTTTTATAAAATTTGTCCTTCAAATTCAAACAATTAACGTAGTCCTTGAGTAGATAGAAAATTTTATTTTGTCCTGTTAAGTCCCTTTATTTTTTATTAAAAACTAAAGGAAAAATCGATACAAACCAATACACACGAGATACAAATCATAACATATCACTCGTGAAGAGCAATGTTGTTTCTATTGCAGAACTAAATCCAAGAGTTAAAAATATAGATCAAAAGAAATTGCCATTATATTGCAATACATATTTATGTTTATATACGGAGTATGTATTAGGTCAAAATCCGTATCAAAAGCATTATTCATCTTTAAAAAAGTATCAACAATCTTAACCACACAATTTTTTGTCTCTCATATATTTTTAAGATTCAAAAACTATTATTACTCCTTATTATATATATTAGGTTTTGAAACTCGTGTCAAATGCACTATCATTCATTTAAAAGACATCTTAATCTCAACGATACAGTTATTTATCCTCTTGTACATTTTTGGATTCAAAAATTATTACCCCTTATCATATAGATAATAATTTGATCGGCTACCAAAGATAGTCTAATTTACTCTTTGTACATCTTTTGTCTCAACTATTAAAAAGATATCATCTCTATCAGTTTAAAAAATGAATCCTTCTTCTAAACTGGATATTACAACTTTTATTTTTATTTATCCTTAAAAGTTAGTGTTAGTGATTCAAAAATCATTCGCTCGACCTGCTATAGTATTCTATCAGTCCCAAATTCAGAGTTCATTACTCTTTTTTGAGATTAATTAACCCAGTATCAAATCTCAGGATTGTAAACAAGTTCTATTTTTCCCATTAATTATGTTGAGACCACTACATGATACCCTTACCATGCAAATAGAAAAGTCAAACATGACCCTTTTAATTAGGCCTCTTAATCGATCAGATTTGCACCTGAATTTGATCTGTTTAGTCGGATATGGATTAAGATTTTTAATCCATATATTCAGATCCAATCCAAACTCATTAGGCCTTTGATTAACAGATCGAATATGGATATATGTCGATCCGATCCGTTTGCAATCCGATCTGATCCAAGACACACATTTATACTTAAATTTACATTATTTATATTTACCACCTTATTACTAATATACTTGTAAAAAATAACTATGACTTAAAAAGTATCAAAGAAGTTTCTTTTTATAAGAAAAGTAGAAATTCCACTGTTGTTAGGCTTGTTAGTTTCATTATTTTTATATATTTATAAACTAATTATTAAATAATTAAAATTGTAAACGAATTGGACATAATTCGATTTGAACAAATTTGGATATGGGTCAATATCTTGGTGATCCGTTGCAAGATCCAATCTTAAAACTTTTTTAAATATGGATTTGGATTCACCCTAGCTCATTTGATCCAAATTCAATCCAATGACAAGCCTACTTTTAATATGAGACAGAGAATGATATACTATTAATATATTATATAAAGTTGGAACCCAAATACCCAATTGCAGTTATTGAAGCTGTGTTTGTCTTTTATTTTTTTTATTTTGCTTATTCAAGCTTTCATTTCGCAAAAATCATTTGTATTACAGCATAATCAGCCGAATTTGAACCCTCGCTATGGTACTTTTCATTTTTTTTCTTTAAATTATTTATATATATATATATATATGTATTGACGAAAGTTTAGAATATATTTAGGTACTTATATCTATATCATATATGTAGAGAGAGAAAAAGAGGGGGTATATACTTTGATTAGAATGACGCCCATGGCTTGGAAATCTTGAAGAATGTCAGTCTTGGAGGAATTGGGGCGGGTATAGACATAAGTTGGATGCCCATACAATACACTTGCCTTCACTATGTGCCTTCCAATGTAACCTGTCCCTCCAAATACAAGTATTTTCCAGCTCTCCATTTATTATTTTAATCTCTCTCTCTCTCTCTCTCTCTCTCTCTCTCTGTGTGTGTGTGTGTGTGCGCGCCACTGCTTCACCACTGTCGGTTGATTTATGGATAACATTAGGATCCGTTGTTTAATTTGTGGTCAATTTTTTTATTTAAAAAAAAAATGAAGTTCACATTTTTTTCTAAACAAAATTTGAAACGTCAATTCATTGAGAATTTGTACTATATACTTCTAAAAATAATATATTACTTTGATTATATGAATAATTACTTTGTCAATAATGTTAACCTAATTAAAATGACTAAAAAAAAGTGGGATAAACACTTGTCTGTATAAAGATCATTATTTTTTTAATGTTAAATATTCAAAATGTTAGATTAGGCTAGATAATGGATTCAAAATATACTAATTGATGTATGTCGATTTAGATTCGTAACACGTTACTTTTTTTTATACTATTAACAACTCTTATTTATTTCACAATGCCGGATTAAACGGGTATAACCTAGTACAAGTACAGTATATTTATATTATAAAATACCAGTTTTGATCAAAATATATTTTCTTCAAAAATTATAAGGATCTAATGATAAAAAAATACGCATGTTATTGTGTGCATTAGTTTTACACCATATATGAGTTTTATACATACATTAAGATGTCATATTAAAATTAAAACACTCTCACCAATAATATACACACAGTAAACTATCACACACCAATAATTTTGTCAACATTAAAAATACCATAACTTGAAATAAAAAATTCAAAATTTAATATTTAAAACCTACTAATCAAGATCAATTAAATAATATCCATCATGACTATAGAATTATGTAAAAAAATCAAGAAAAAATATTGAATAACATTTAATGATATACTTTATGTATTCGTACATTATTGGTCAACTTAGTATGTCGTTTTTAGAAGTATTGACGGTACATCAGTTCAATTTCTGGACTATTTTCAAATCATACTGATAAACATGATTGGATTATTTTCACATCTGACTTTGATTTTAATTTGTTAAAAAAATATTTTTCCAAGATTACATTAAGATCAAAAAAATATGATTAAAAGATTCTTTAAAAAATAAAAATAAGTTGGTCCAATCCGCGCATGATGGTTGTGTTATACCCAAGATGGTCATGCTGATGTCACTGAAAGCCGATATGGTCATGCTATAGCCAAGATGGTCCACGTGGGCTGTTGATAAGAATAAGACACATGTAAATTGTACTATCACAAAACACCTATAATATGTTGGAGTAGTGACCATATTTTGTCCTTTTTAGTGAATTAATTTAGTTCCACATCCTAAGCATGTGATCAATCTGACCCCTCTTTGATTAAGGGTGGTATTATTTACACCTGTCATATTTCTCACAAATACGTACCCCTTTATCACAAAGACCCCCCATTGGTAAATTTATTGTCACTAACACCCTATATGGCTCATCTAATGCATGAGATGTGAGTGCAGTTACATACATTCGGCCGACATGGGGAGAGTTTGTTGTTCAGAACTCGCCTAATATCATGTAATTGAGTATTTTCCAAATAAAGCCCTAATGAGAGGTTAGTTCACTCACATAAACTCGGTTCAAAGGGGAAGAGTGTGTTGCTTTTTAGGTAATGGATGGTGTGTTTGTGATAAATAAGGAGAATGTTAAAATGTGTTTTTAGTTAAATTTTGAAGGGAGGTTTGTGACACATTCGGGGGTGTAAATAACAGCACCCTTAATTAAATTCGGTAGGTTGATAAGCTTTTGTTCTCAACCATAAGTATTTTACTCTCCATAACTCCTCTATCACTTATGTAGTTTTTTTTTATTATTATTATTTTAACAAATGGCGCAAAATTCATGGCATTTGTAGAAACGAAGCGATTGAATATATAACACGACCTTTTGATAATATATCGTGAGAAGCCACTTTTCACATGTAATTTCTCATTAGAGCCAGATGCCAAAAACTAAGGACCACAAACTTAGAAAAGAAAAGAAAAATATATATATATATATATATATATAAACCGCATCCTAAGAACTATTCGATAATAGGACTGGACCCGGGGGCGTGCTTGGCCACTTGGTTAATTGTGGGGTCTAATAAACCCACTTAATATTTAAAATTTATATATGAAAATAGAGGATACATTTGAGTTAATGTCTATAATTTACACTACTTTAAATTTAGAAAAAATAATTATTAATGAGGTCAAATTATTAAAAATATATACTATGCAGTTCAAACATATTTTTGATGGGAAATGATATTTAGTTCAATCATGTCCCAAAAATGATTAAAAATCATTCGAAATTGTTTCGACTACTCACAAAGTTTAGTGTGGTGAGAGTTGGTGATATATTCACAAATGATGACACTGATCGATCATTCGTACAATTTTTGTCCAGTGAATTAATTTAGTTCCGCATCTTTTGCACGTGATCAACGTACCCCACTTTAATTTAGTCAGCAGGTTGAGAAGCTTGCATGGTTCTCAGCCACAAATATTTTTCTCTATCTCCATAACTACATTATCACATTTTCTTAGACAAACGATGCGGACACTTCATTATGCAACAACTAGCACCATTACACCAAATGTGGCTAATTGTCACGGCTGAAATCCGTGACAAACGACAACGGTCACAATTTCAGGTCGTGACAATATATTAAGGTTGTGACTATTTCCTCTGTCGATCTTCCTTTTTTGGTATGAATGTTATGATAAAAGCTTTCCAATTGCTTATTTTAATTACATAGGATGTTTGAAGCCTTGGCATCATAAATATTCTAACTACTGCCAAACTTGCTCCAAAACATAACATTGGAAAATTATATGCAAATTAAACATAACAAATTATCTATAAAAAAAATTAATAAATTATAAATTATTATTTTCTGTACAAAAATAATAAATTATATGTAAAGAAAAATAATTAATAATTAAAAAACACGTAAGAATAAAATAATTAAATACATGTACAATATATATACACATATATTTATGTGTTTGATGCAAATAATAGGACATATATTTATATCTATTTGATGTAAATAGTAGTGCAGATATATATGTACATTAAATTTGTTTCCCCTGGTTAAGGAGAGGGATTTTATTGTTTTCATTCAAAAGCTATGGATTGATTAATAAAAAATAATGTGAATATTGTTTTTTTTTGGTTTAGTTTCAATTAATTCAGCTATATAACCTAGGTTTGCGATTTCTTGTTCCGATTGTGACTTGCGACTTACGAGATGGGCAGCTTCACTTAGTGAATATTGTAATTCAATTTGGCTAATTGTGAACCACAACTTGCAATAATTGTAAACCATAGTTGGGATTTTCTTTCGCCATATTCGAGGCAATGGCACCAAAAACCTTAACGCCACGAAAATAACGCGTTATTTTAACCCAAGTGTAGGTTCGTCAATTGTAATATAATTTTAGTAAGTCCAAGTGTTAGTCTACATAGACAAATAGAATGAAATGGAATAGATCATAGATTAATGGTTTTCCTTTGAAAGTAGTTTAATTGAGAATAGAAACTTAAATAGAAAAATGTTGTAAAATGCTAAGAACGCATTAAGGTGATTGGAAGTAATTCGAACCGCAACATTAAGTGGTAATAATCTCATACGAGGATCTTAAATATGATATTCATTTGGGTGGATAGCATACTACATCTCTTCAAGGTAACGGGTGCGAAGGTAAGTAACTCATTCCCATATAAAGCTATATCAAGAAAAAAGGGTGTAACCAAACTCAACCAAGTGTGGATTTCTTATCCTTATCTTTTAGCAAAGGGTGCAAAGCTAGATAATTCGTTCCCGTAAAAAGCTAAGTCAAGATATAAATAAGAAATTCGTTATAACTAGATTTAACACTAAGTAAATATTTAAGAACTCAAGGTTAGATTTCCTTCTAGGCAAGTGACTTGTTTTGGATAATGGTCGGCTAAATCTAGATGGAGACATTTGCCTTTAGTATTGTCTTGTTATTGTTATATAAATAATAAACCCTTATTGTATGGTGAAATAGTGTTTATGGCATGTACTTGTATAATCCTTCTCTGTCATACCTTGAATAAGACTAACAATATCAATAAGTGTATCAATGATTAGGACCACACGTTTATGTTGTTTCTATAGAGAGACAAGAACTCATTATAATTGGTATAAAGATGTGAATCTTCCATAGAAGAAAGAAGAAGAAGAAGAAGAAGAAGAAGAAGAAGAAGAAGAAGAAGAAGAAGAGAGGAGGAGGAGGAGGAGGAGGAGGAGGAGGAGGAGGAGAAGAAGAAGAAGAAATAGCAAAAAAATAAGGAGAAGGAAAATGAGAAAAAGGAGAATGAGGATGAAAATGAGGAGAATAAGAAGAAGAATGAGGAGACTTGTATAATCCTGCTCTGTCATACCTTGAATAAGATTAACAATATCATTAAGTGTATCGATGATTACAACCACAGGTTTACGTTGTTTCTATAGATATACAAGAACTCATTTTAATTGGTATAAAGATGTGAATTTTCCAAAGAAGAAAAAGAAGAAGATGTAGAAGAAGCAGAAAAAGAAGGAAAATGAGAAGAAGGATGATGAGGAGAAGAAAGAGGAAAAGAACGAGGAGAAAGAATGAGAAGAAAAAGAGGAGGAAGAAAGAGAATGAGAAGGAGAAGAAGAAGAAGAAAAAGAAGAAGAAGACTATGAAGGAGAATGAGAAGGAGGAAGGACAATGAGGAAAAAAAAGAGAAGGAGAATGTGAAAGAGAAAGAGAAGGTGGAAGAAGAAAAATGAGAAAAAAAGGAAAAGAATGAGAAGAAGGATTAGGAGGAGAAGAAAGATGAGGAGAAGAATAAGGAAAAGAAGAATAAGGAGAAAAAGAAGAAGGATAAGGAAAAGAAGAAGAAGGAGAAGAGAAGAAGAAGAAGGAGAAGGAGAAGAAGAAGAAGAAGAAGAAGAAGAAGAAGAAGAAGAAGAAGAAGAAGAAGAAGAAGAAGAATGAGGAGGAGGAGGAGGATGATAAGGAGGAGCAGAAAGAGGTAGAGGATAAGGATTAGGGGGAGAGGAAGAAGAGTGATAAAGAGGAGGAGGGGAAGAAGAAGAAGAAGGAGGAGGAGGAGGAGGAGGAGGAGGAGTATAAGGAGGAGCAGAAAGAGGTAGAGGATAAGGATGAGGGGGAGGGGGAGGGGAAGGAGAATGATAAAGAGGAAGAAGAGAGAAATTGGAGGTGATGGAGGTAAAAGAGGAGCAGTGAAAGGAAAAGACGGAGGAGAAAAAGGAGGGGAAGAAGAAGGTGGAGAAACAGCAGCAGAAGCAGGTGGAGAAGCAGCAGCAGAAGCAAATGGAGAAGTAGAATGATTCATAAGTATTTATCAATATTGGCCATCGAATGATATCAAAACCATCCGAAATTACATTGCAAACTTCTTCTATGGCATTACCAATTAGTCTTGTCCATAATAATTGTAAAAACAAAGATTATAGCAGAAAACCCAATTCTTATAAAACAGTTGAATTACAAATCAAGAACGAAATACAACAAAAGCTCCAAGAATAATTTCCCTCAATTATATGCTTTAGTCTTTAAAAAACCAACTAACTTAGACAACAAGCTAAGCCTTAATATTTATACAAAATAGTTAGAATAAATATCTAAAAATACCCATTTGCACAAATTTAGCTCAAAAATAATGTGAAAAGGTCATCAAGTTCATTCATGATCGATCATGGGGAGGCCATGATAGATCTTAGTCCTAGGAAAAAAGGTACTGGTCAATGAGGAAACATTATGGTCAATCATGGGTTTGGAAAAATTAGTTTTTTTAACTTTTAAAAGCCCATGCATGCTTGCTCTTATGTTCTTTTAATCTTGTCCCAAGCATTCCCTCTAATCTAATGACCCACAAAAGCTACAAGAATTACCTTTTGAGCCAAGTTAAGTAAAAAACATGCTTAGAAACTAAAATGAAAGTAGTGTGAGAAATTTGAAAAGTTGATGTAATAGATGTCATCTCAATGTTTTGAATGGAAAACCCAAGTGTCACATGGATTTTCCATCGAAAAAATTTTCAGGGCGTCCAATTTTGGATAAAATTGCAACTCAACTCAAACTTTAAGGACAAAAATGTAACAAATGAAACAATAAAGACCAAAGTGGAAAGACAAGTCAACTTTAAGAAGGTAAACTAACAATTAACCCCTAATTTGGGAAGAGGAAATATGGAATACAATTGCGCACCATTAATAAGATAAGATCTCTCAATAGGATCCTAATTGCCCCTAAACAAAGATAAATACTAGACTATTGAAAATAAATACATTAAAATGCAAATACAAGCAACATCCATTGTATACATCCGAAACAGTAATGGAATGCGCCAAGTCTGACTTACAAATCCTATTATAAAGTGTACAAGTTTATCAAATATGGGAGCAGCAATGTATAAGTTTAAATACACATTCCCATCCAAGTACTTAAGGTATAGATAATACTTATTTAACATTTTATTTTTCTTAAAAAGAAAAACAGAAATAAGGAAAAAGATTCATGCAAATGCTGCAGAATATGGTTTAAGGGGATTGTGGAGGAAGATTTCAAGAAGCTGATCAATAGTAGTGTATTGTAAATCTGGGTACAATGTTGAAGCCTCAATGTCATCTTCTCCAAGATCAAAGTTCCTTGTATCTCCTTTCACAAATAAGCTATAAAGTATGGCTACTAGTATGTTCTATGGATAAGGTAATGCTATTACAAACACAAGAGAAATATATTATGTAAATATCATTTAGCCATTTAAATCTTTAATTTATAAATTTAAACTAGCTACTTTAAGGACTTTTCAAAAATTAATGCTACTTTTTCAGTTTATGCCTCAAATGTAACACCCGATAATCTTATATTTATAAAATGAAACTATCTCATAATTTTTTTTCTTGACCTTTATGGGTCTAGAGTGGAATGTGTTGACTTGGTATCAGAGGTTAGGTTTTCTTACCCCTTTGACTTAATTTGAGTAGGAAATATTGTTTCTAATTTTGGCATCCAATATTTTTTAAAAAGAGGATAAATGTATAAGATTATAAAAAAAAATTATGCCTAAGACGCTAAAAGCCGCAAAAAAAGAAGAAGGAAGCGGAGTGCGGAAAAGGGTCAGAACAAATGAAGAATGAAAATAGAAAGAGTGCTAGACTGCTAGCCTTCAGCTCCTTCCTGTTGCGACTAGGACTGCGCTTGCGCTTGGAGGAAAAAAAGGGCAGCTACGCCTTGAAGAAAAAAAGGACCAGCTGAATGAGAAGAACACACTACTTACCTTTCCTTTTTGAACACCTGACCTAACCTAAATTATAAAACTCCGTCCCCAAACTTATTTCTCCATCGCAAAAAAGTCCCTCATCCACTAAACTTCTTTAATTACACAAACACCCCCTATTTTTACAATATCACACAAAAGCCCATATATTATGTAAAAATTTGTGAAAAATCTAGGTTTGGCCCCCCTGGTCCCTACATGGCTCCGCCCCTGATAGGGAGTAATATAAGCAAATGATAATAGCCATCAAAAAAAAGGGAAAAAGAAACGAGGATTCAAAATCATTTTTTATTAACAGCATAATTAGTTAAAATTATTGAATTCACAACCATGTACGTGCATAGACATATACAAAAACTAGTTGAAATAAAAATACGAATAATATTTAAAAAAATTCTAGCTAGTAGAAAATTTCACATAACCTAAGATGCTTACCACTTATTAAAACGCTCAAACAATCTTTATTAATACATTTGGTTTTCTTAAAAAAATCGAAAAGCAAAAAAGACTCATGCAAATGCTGCAGAGAATGGTTTAGGGGGATTATGGAGGAAGATTTCAAGAAGCTGATCAATAGTAACGAATTGTAAATCTGGGTAGAGGGTTGAAGCCTCAATGTCATCCTCTCCAAGATCAAAGTTCATGGTAACTCCCTTTACGAATATGCTGTGAAGTATAGCCACTGGTATGTTCTCTGGATCAGGTAATGCTGTCACAACCACAAAAACAATACATTATATTACTGTATATAATGCGTGCTTATATTATATATAAAGCATGTCTAGATGTTAATTAAGGTTATAAAATATTGATCTAGGTGAAATAATTTTGGTGATTTTTGTTTACTAATTAATTTGGTCAAAGCGACATATGATTGATTTGGACCTGCCTCCCCGGCGTCGGAGGCTGTTGCCCTGTGGCCAACTGGAAGGGGTCCAAGAGAGAAAGTCGCCGACCCTCTCCACCAAAAATAAAAATAAAAATAAAAATAAAAAGAAAAATCCAACACAACTCTCCTATTTATAGTCATTGTTGTGTTGAGTCTTCTCATTTCTCAATTTATAGTAAAACTAGAGAGAGAAATGGAGTTCCCCATTATTATGGAGTAAATTTCTTCTTAAAAGATGAAGTTGTAATGCATTAATTATGTAAGTTCCAAGTTGTATTGTTAAATACGTCTAATTTTTTCAACCATTCATAAGGGATAATTTTCATATGGTGACCTAATTCAAGACTTGAACGGATGAGTTTTTTCATGAAACTTCATGAAAATGTCATCTAAAATTTTGACGGTTGAAAACGAACATATATATAAGAAATTTCTTGCACCTACTTTCGGTTTAAATTTTTTGATGAAAATTTGTAGAGGTAACTGTTGATATTTTTACTATTCATTAAATGGGTTGCTTTTGCTCCAGATGGGTAAAATATTCATCTAAACTTTGAATGAGATTGATTTTACAAGTTTCGTGAAATAATTCATCCCTTCAAAACTCAAACTAGACCCCCCTTGAACAAACTTGGATGGAAGGGTAAAACTCCCCATTACTTCTTCATCCAAGAAATTAATGGAGGGGATCCAGGTCAATATATATAAGAAATTTCATGGTTTAAATTTTTTGTGAAAATTTGTAGAGGTAACATGCATTTACTAAAACTCAACTAGTTTATGGAAGGGGAAATTAATGGAGGGGATCGCGATATTTACTATTTACGCAAAAAAAATCCTATGAGTTAAGTGAAAAATAAATATTTTTAGTACCATATGTTAATTTAATTAGTGTCAAATCAATTTATATTAAAAATTTGCATAAAAAATAGAACTAGACCTACTATAATTTTAGTATCCCATCTTATATTATTGGAAGGATATAAATTAGAACTACTTTAAATATATTAACAAATTGTATAAACTTTTTATATAAACAGTTGTAGTATTGTCAAAACAAGGGGCAGACAACACATTAAACATATGGCCCGCTAATTTCTTCGAGAAGTGTAACATCACGTTGTCCAAAAAATTATACAAAATCTAAGTAAGCCAACACATTTTTGTATTAGTGATGATAAGAATTATTCATCAAGTTTTATCAAAAATCCATTTGTTTACCCCTTTAAAATAGGTGGTCTATAATTAAAGAGCAAAAAATTGGTTATTAAAACGAGATTGTATATATATAGATATTCGTGTTATTGTTACTTACATTTGGAAAGATCAATGATTTGTTGCTCAGGGAGATGAACCCTTTTAAAGGTCCGACCGGTCTTCTTTTCCCAAAGAGAAATCAATTGGAGCTGTGAAATAATATTTGTCTTGGGCCGATAAACGACCACACGATTGCATGTTCTTGGATCAGTTGCCACTTTTATTGTATACTTTCCAATATCTTCTTCGTAATTGAGCACCGCTGCATAATATATAACAACATAACAATTAAATAAACCAGATTAATTAACCTGCCCATGCATTGCGATTCAGATATATATATAATGTATTTTTTTTAATAATAATGATAGATAACCTAACAATAAGTCTAGGAAGATATAAATATCTGATGTAAAAATTGACACATTGAAATGTCAATATATTATTTATTTCAGATATTTATGTACAAATAGAAATACTCATAACTTAGGGATTATGTGTGACATTGTTTTTCTTGAGGATCAATTAACCTCTGCAATTAATTGTTTTATACTAACAATAATGATAGCATGGTATGAAACTCAAAATGATAGCATAGTATTATTTGATGCGGATAAAGTTTTAATGAAATAAATAAGTCCAAACTATGACCTCTAAACTAACTAGTGTAAGCCTCAACACAACATGATTATATTTGCTTCCCACAATATATATGTTAGCCACTGAATTTGAACTCTTCAGACATTTTTAGTTTTAATAAAATAATTCGCCATGGCTTTTGATCCTAATGGCGTTCCTAGAAGGAATTTTTTATTTTTAAGAAGCGCATCTACTGCGAAGGAGTACGCGCGCTACTGTGCTACGGCTTGGAAGTGTAGTGGTTTTACGTACCCGTGGCTTCGCCAGTGCCGTAAACAGTAACATCGTCTCGTTCCTCATATGGACGAAGCAAGTAATTAACAAAGTAACTACCAAATACATTTGCTGATACGAAAGTGTAAGGTATCCCAGCTGCCTCTATCGCCCTTCGGATTGCCTTCTTTTTGTTTAGAAATTTCTGAAAGGGTGGAAGAACAGATACCCTGTCCTCTTCGCATCCAAAATCTGATGGAAGGAACCTCTGTTCAAGTACAACAATTAAATTAATTACAAACAAATTCATCAGCATATAATGTTCCGTGTGCAATTTTCTGTAGGTACAAATTCCTTTATGACTAGGTACAAGTAAACTCAATTCGGCGATACCTTTAGGGACACCAAAAAAAATTAATTTAAAAATAGATTTAATTATGTTGAAAAAGGATTTTTTGATAGAGCATGTCAAAGTGTCGAACACTTGTTATTAAAAAAATTAGTTTGGTGCTTACATCCTAACAAATTAATTATTGAAAAGGGAATAAATTATGTTGAATATGAGCTGCTTCTTTTTTTTTTTTTTTTTTTTGATAGAGCATGTCAAACACATGCTAATAAAAAGTTGTGGCAAAAAGAAAATGCTGAGGTAAAATTTGAAACAAATTAAAATTTAAGGAGGTACATATATGAATAAGTAGCAATTACAAGTATTGCACGTTAGTATATTTATTCTTCTATAAATTGATATCATACTTAAATTTTAATATTATTATATAGAGTTAAGGGGGTGTTTGTTTTTGTCTCTCTATGCTTAATGAGAGTTTTAAGTATTCAAAGGTGCCACATTATATTTGTTTTTTAAATTATTAAGAGGTCAACGGCTATTTTTTTTAATGATTAAGCATTCATAAGTATTAGTCCCGCTGAATGCTTAATGCTAAATTTAAATTATTGTTTTATACAAAAACTTAAAATTCAAAACCACCTTCTGAACAAAAAACAAACAAGAAATAGCAAAAAGGAAATAGCCCTCTTATAAAAGATAAAAAGAAAATAGCAAAAACTCATGATACAGGAAAAACATGACACTATTGCTTGCTTGCAATGCAACATTTAAAAAGGAAAATGAATTATTATCGATTTCATTTATCAGAAAATCGTTTCTAGTGCAGTAATGAGTTTTATATAATTTTGAGAATGTGTTAGACATCAATGTATTTAGTATGTATAACTAGTGAATGAAACCCGTAAGTATAGTATTGCTCTTTTAAAAGTAACTAATCTTCTCCCGATAAGAAGTAGATAGTACTTTCTCTAAATAGGTATCAAGTGGGCGAGCAGTTGTTTAAATTTTGAAGACGCCAGAATTTGAATATATATATATATATATATATATTAATATTAACACTTTTTTATAATCGAAATAATCGAATCGCTTGTATTAAAATAAAAAATAAAACCCTCTAAATTTAAGTACCTTAATATTACCGGCAGCTTTAATAGCTTCAATGATTTTGAATTGGTCAAGAACTTGAGGATATGCGAGTGCAGATATCACCACATTTACCTCCCGAAGAGTCGACACAAGTTTCTCATGCTCGTTCAATTCTCCCTAATTTCATATGATTGCAACATTAATTTCACGTACATGATCAAACAAAATATCAGTAATCTATTAATAAATCAGGTCAGTCCTAATATATTAGGACTCTCCTAACTTATGTTCCCAACTGGTGGTTCAGATTTAATTTGAGCCTTTATGTTTTAATCCGGCAACTTAGAATTGTGATGGCGTACTGGTAATTACAATGATAATTATGACTACATATTTATTTTATTAGTAGATATGAAGTATTTGAAGCCTTTACAAATTCGTCTGTTATATCTTTATCTGTTAATCATAACAATAATTGTGTATTTAATTAATTTATTATTAAATATTGCAATCTTTCAAACTTATTCAAATTCTTGATTGTTTTATTAACAAATACACAAATAGTGATTTAATTTATCATTATAATTAAAAGTTGAGATCTATTTTTCTAATTGTAATACTAAATAATACATATTCTTTTTATCTCTTTACTTCACTGTAGTAGTAGTAGTAGTAGTAGTAGTAGTAGTAGTAGTAGTAGTAGTAATAGTAATAATAATAATCATAATATAATCTATTAATAATCAGGTCAGTCCTAATATAGCAGGATCCTTTTATCTTTATGTTCTCAACTGGTAGCTCAAATTTAATGTGAATGTTTGTCTTTCGATCCAACGTCTCAGGATTATTAAGGCATGTTGGCAATATTGATGATAATAATAGGTATTTAGTTAATTAACTATGTTAAAGATTTAAATAGTTTAAAACCTATGAAAATTATAATTGTATCTCTATAGCCATTAAATATTTATTTGTAAATTAATTTTTTTTTATATCTACAATATGTCCCAAATTATTTAACATGAAAATTATTTATATAATAGCATCTCCATTACTACTATATATTCTTATTTTGTTTAATTATAAATTATAGTTTTTCTATATTTTTAGCATCCCTATATTATTTAATATGTAAACTATCTATAAAAAAATATGTCGAATAATAATAGTGCATATTTATATCTTATTTGCACTGTCACGTTAGCTTTCTCTCTCTCCAACTTTTTTTTAAAACTTCAAAATATAACAATATTTAAAGTTCATTTTTCTAGGGACATTGATTTATTTATGATTTTGTTTTTAAAAGTTTACAAATTGTATATACAAAAATAGATTAATATTATTGTCAAAGCAAAAAGAATCATTTTAAAGAAATTTATCTTCCTTAAGCATAATTAATAAACTATAAATTTGGTTACTTTAAAAAAACCAATAAATTTGGTTCGATAACAAATAAAACTACCTTAGCAATAGCAATCAGGATTTAGGATGACAAAATATCCATCCTAATAAGTTTTTGACCAACCATGACCCTAAAGCCTGATATTTTTTTTTTTTAATTGTAGTAAGTATGGGTACATTCTAAACATAAATACAATTTGAGTTATATCCAATTTAGGTTCATGTAAATATAACATGTTAAACTCAAACAAACCCATATATCCAGTAAAGGAGAGCCATCATTTTGGAGTCTTGATGATTCATGTGGTAATGTCCAAAAATACCTAATAATATTGCGTACTCTACCATTATTCGATTATTAGGCATGTATGAGTAGTTTTTACTATCAATATCAATTATTTATTAATATTTTAACATTTAGTTATATTAAATTCAATGTAAGTTTCGATTGCTCAAAATTATTTATACGTTCTCAAATTTAATTATATTTTCTTATTGTAAATAGTAAAAGTTAATTTTTTGAATGTAAGAATTTTAATTTTTAACACCCCTTTATTTCAAAAAAAAACTAATACAAAGGGCATCATATCATATATAAATTAACAACTTCATTTTTAATCATTAAAAAATTTAGAACTCGCGAATTTATTTATTTATCTCTTAGGATTAAAGTAGTGATATTTACAATATCAATTTGTTTGACGAAGAAAATATAATTAATTATAAGAAAGGATAAAAAATAAAAAGGTTAATTGTATGTGATAAGGGTATATCCAAAACTTAGAACATATAAGGTATTATATTTATTATTTTTTAAAATAAAATAATAAGAGTTTATTTTTTGTAGCGACAAAAAATATCTCACATCAATAGTATAATGAAAAGTTCATTGGTATATAAGTGGGTGTAATGAACCTAACTTACAATTTGAGCTAGCCATTTTGATAGAGAACCCAAATGGTTACATATGGTATCAGAGCGGATCCAGGAACACTATCACATGACGTGTAGATATTGCGGGTTAGGTCTGTGCCCGGCCTGACGAGGACGTTAGGGATTTAACGATGGGAAATTATAACGATCCAAAATATCTCACATCGGTAGTGTAATAACAAGTTCCTTGGTATATATGTAGATGTAATGAACCGAACTAACAATTTGAGCTAGCCATTTTGGGGAGAACCTTGGACTACAACCATGCGACGTACTAATATTGTGGGTCAGATTTATGCTGCTTACGGCTAGCCGGAATAACTGGATGCGGCTAGCTAATAGGGGGAGATTGTAACGACCCAAAAATATCCCACATTGATAATATAAGAGAAAAATCCTTGATATATATGTGTGAACAATGACCCTAAATCACAATTTATGCTAGCCATTTTGGGGGAGAATTCGAGTGGTTACATATAGTATCAGAGTGGACCCAGGACCACTATCACGTGAGGTGCTGATATTGTGGGTTGGGTTTGTGTGGCTAACAGTAAGCCTTTTTGTGTGACCTTGACCTGACAAGAATGTCAGGAATTTAACGGGCGGAGATTGTGACAGTAGTGTAATGGAAACATCGATAATGTAATGAATAAACCTAATTTATTTAGAGAAGAACTCGGATGGTTATATTTTATCTTAAAACTAATTATAATTTTGAAATATTATGTTGATCTAAATATAAATATATCAATTTAAATTTATCTAAATGTAAACATATTAATTTAAACTTACTTGATTATTGTCTTGGCATATGTTTATTCTATATGTGATTTATAATTTCTAAATTTTAAAAATCCGAAAGGTATTAATGGAAATATATAAATGGATTATGTTGGAATTAACTTTAGGGGATCAATAGTTGAGTTTAAGGTTTTACCAAATATCTAAAAATATGATTAAAACTAAACTTGACTAAAAGTATATTTATTTAAAAAACAAATAATAAATCTACCCAGTTTACTATACTATACGTATAAATCTCAACTCACTATTTCCCTTCTTAGCAGTTGTAATTAGATTGAATCATAAGGTTATTTTAAAGAAAAAATGTTATAATTCAATAGAGTTGAGTCAAATGGACAGTATTTATGTGAACTTGAACTTAATCTATTTAGCACCCATACTTTTTCAAATTATAAAATAAAATAGAAAGAGTCCGCCCTATATTGAGGTTTGCTTAGTCGAAAACCCTTCGAATTAGGCAATTTTCCATCCCTAATTATAACGGAAGTGCAATTAATCAGATTTAATTTACTCTACCACTATTTGAATAATAGGCATGCAATTATTTTTTAAATTTGGTTAAGATTAAAAATTAAAATTACTGCCACATGGGAAAATTTAATTCCGCTTATTCAAATTAAAAGTATACTATTACTTTTTTTAGGATAATGTTAAAATTAATTTCTTTGAAAAAATAAAAAAAATTGGAATAAGAACTCTTAATATGAGATAAAAAAAAATAAAATTACAAGTAATTATAGATATAAAAAAAAGTAGTAATAAATATAATTTTAGATAGTGAGACTAATTACATATAGGCACAATTGAATCATGCCGTAGGCACGGGCATTAACTAGTTATTTTATATATATAAACGGTATACGAATATTTAAAGTAGTCAACCATGGGGAGAGAGGGGAGATAGGTAAGAAAAACTCATCCCTATTTCTAGTATATGTTAACACTTTCATGTGTAAAATAACAGTAATGTTAAATATATGTATTAAAAAAAAGTCTATAAAGCTTATTATACAAAAAGCCAGAGTTATTTTTTTTTTATTTTCAAATAAAATAATTATACAGAAAAAATAATGCACAAAAAGTTGTTATGCATAATATTTAATTTTTCCTAAACAAAAATGGTGCAAAAAGCTAGCTAATATAGAAACCGTGGATAGATATAAAGAAGTGGGGTGGTACACGATGTGTTAGATGTGTACTGATTTTTTTGTTTGTTCTCTGCCACATATTGGGATGGGACTATTTGTACTGGTTAATAGGTTAAAATTCACACAGCTATCACTTCGCTGACTGATCAATATAGGTGTTTATCAATGCACGTACGTTAAATAATTTGAGTTGCCTTTTGAATATCAAAGGAATTGTTAATTTATGCTCCGATTTTTAATTATATGAAAAAATAAAAATATTTAATTTGAGTAAGAAGTTTAAAAATAAGTTGAGCATGTAATGAAATATTCTCTATATCTCATGCTCACGTTATAAGTAGATGTTCTGTATCTTTCATAATTTTTTTTGTGAAAAGGTTTTGTTCCATAACCACCAAAGAAAATTTCTTCATAAAAAAAGTAATAAAGTAAGAAGATATCTTCCCACATGTTTTAACTTATTTTTCAACTTCTTACAAAAATCAATTATTTTTATTATTTTTTTCATGTTGTTATCAAATGGATTCTTAGTAAGTGATCATTTGAGGGAAGGGAGAAGGTAAAAGGTTTGATCAATTTTTATTTCATTTTTTCATAGAAGCCGTGGATAGACATAAAGTTTTTTCTAAAGTTGGAGGGGAGATGTCTGCTTACAAGAAATCACACACATATTATTACTATTTATAAATAATTTATATTATATACAAAGCGTGAGTAATATTTTTGATAGATTTATAACATTTAAAAATTTTAGTATACTATCAAGACTTATTAGGTATCATATACGTCGATTTTAATAAAGACAATTAATCGCTTGTATATGAAAAAACAAAACTAGAAATATATTTACACCGGGACACACAAATATTTGTTTAATACTAATGCTTAATTTGAGAATTAAAAATATAATTAAGAGCTTAGATTTGCCATGATACTAGACAGCATTCAAAATCAAGAGGTTGCACAAATTATAAAATGTACCTTTATAAAATGTTTGCATGATCTTATGTATATTGTTATTCCTTATGAAAAGGACGTTTTCCAGAAAAAAGAAAAAAAGAAAAGTATATGTATTAATTAATTATTTAAGTAACGGGGATGGACATATCTAGGCTTTGGTATTTATTTAATAAAATGATTCTTTTTGCTTTTACGGCTACTTCATAAATTTTTATATCATACTATATATGAGGCCCGCTTTAAAAAACACGAACATCTTTTTATAAAAAAATAAGAGAGATAATTTATTTGGATGGTAAAATGATAAAAAAAAATTGTAAAACTTGGTCGAAATGATCTATATAATTAGTAAATCATCTCCACAAAATTTTATTAAAATAATTAATGTGGAAGTGGGTGCAATAAAAGATTGATATATATGTTCATTTTCTGCATAATTAAATCTAAATTGAATCTTTTAATGATATTTGGTGAAAATGATTACACTCTCGAACAAATTTCATGAAAAAAATAATCATCATTTACCACCCGAAATGGACAGACCTTTTTCCTAAAAAGATTATTGTGTTCTTTTTGGAGTAGGGTTATACATATATAAATATTATATCAAGTTTCATGAAATTTCATCCATTTTACCTTTCATACTTCTCATGGGTTTATGTCATTTTAAGCATTACTTTTTATTGTAATTGCCGAAGCGTAAATATAAGTTTCATAATTTTATAGTCATACCAAAATCGCTACTCACGACTTCTATTTTAAAAACATCTAATGGTATATCTGTTGTATCCACTGGCACATGGGCCGAGTCCATGGCACAAACTGGACCCCCCCGGTCTGCGTTCATAATAATTAACGATATTGTCCCCAACAACTTTGAGCCACAGGTATAAGGTTTTAACTTAAAAGGTCTCATTATTCTCTAGTGACATCTTTGGACTTTTTCTTTTGAGGTGATAAATGGTTGAATTTTTTAATTAAATTTGGTGGGGATGATCGTCATGATGAGTATCAACTCCACCAAATTTCATCAAAATATTCAAACAAGATGCGGGCGAACTAAAGATTGATATATATGCTTGCATTTGGACCATTGAACTTTTAGACTTTTAGAACACCTACTCTCTAGTTGAATTTTTTGATGAAATTTGGTGGAGTTGGTCTATTAATCATGAAGATCATTCGATCCCCACCAAATTTTATAAAAAAATTCAATCATTTACCCTCTTAAAACAGGAAGTGAGTTCTTTAGTTAAAAGAAAAAAACTCTTTCTAAAACTTCATTGTACATGTGTGTATATATATTATACATGTAAACAGAAAAAGAGAAAGAGGGATTATATGTACTTTGACAAGAATGACGCCCATGGATTGGAACTCTTGAAGCAAGTCAGTGTGGGTTGAATTGGGGCGAGTATAGACATAAGTTGGATGCCCATACAACACACTTGCCTTCACCATATGCCTTCCAATGTAACCTGTCCCTCCGAATACAAGTATTTTTCCAGCTCTCCATTCTCTCTCTCTCTCTCTCTCTCTCTCTCTCTCTCTCTCTCTCTGCCACTTTCGGTTGATTTATATAGATAACATTAGTTTCCAGTCGTTTAATTTGCGGTCATTTTTTTATATAGGGTAACACAACTTTTTGAAAAAAGAAATTAATAGGTCACCTAATTAGTACAGTATTTATGTATCTGCCTTATAATATACGACAAATATTATAACAAAGGCAGATATTGTGAGACAATTACGTAACCAAATATTATGAGATGGATACCCCGCTAAATATTTTACGGCAACCGCAAGGCCATTACAGTAGGCTGGGGAATGTGTTTTTAATTCCCCCCTACTAGTAAATGGTGGAGCCGGAAGGTAAGGAAGCTCTCGTTGTCAACACGTGTCCTAGTTTTCTCAGCGAGCCCAGAAGAAGGGAAACGTATAGATAATGAATGCTCTTATACGTTTATAAGACTTTGAAAGGACCAAAAAGACTAATTAAAGAACTTATAACGATAGTTAACGGCCTCTCCGACAGACCCTTAAGTTAGGTACGCCAAATATCGTACTAAATAGTAAATAACTTGCGTTTGGATCCTACAACTACTTTTGTCCAACAAATTAAAATTTAGCCCCACGTTATAAATTTGAACATGTGATCAACCTGTACCTTCTTTGATTGTGTATATTGACTGTCGGTAGTGGGCAAGCCGCACAGGAAATTACAGACCCACAGATTTTATTTTATTTTTGAGCGGATGTTAACATAAAAGACCCGTAAAAGTGTTCTATTATCTAACTCCTTACTTGAAGAAATTATAAATAAAATTTGTATGCATACGTAAAATAGGGTACTCTTAAAACTTATTTTGTAAAATAGGGTATTTTTGAACTTATTTAGGAAAAATGGGGTTGACTATAAAAACGTGAGACCTTGTCACGTTTTTAACCATAAAAATGTGATACCAAATGCCTATTTTACAAAAAAAAAAAAAAAATCAATTTGTAAAAGTGTGAGATGGTCTCACGTTTTTACCTATAAAAACGTGATTTGTTCTCACGTTTTTACGGGTAAAAACGGAGTTTTTGGTTAAAATAGGGTATTTTTAAAATTTATTTCGTAAAATATGATACTTTTGAGCTTATTTGGAAAAATGAGGTTGACATAAAAACGTGAGACCTTCTCACGTTTTTAACCATAAAAATGTGATACCAAATGCCTATTTTACAAAAAAAATAAAATTTAATTCGTAAAAGTGTGAGATGGTCTCACGTTTTTATGGGTAAAAACATGAGAGCTTCTCACACTTTTATGGTAAGTAAATTTTTTCCTCTCCGTTAATTCCCGCCCCTCCATATATGCTCTTATATTTTTTTCTTATATCATTTAATGTCTTCTTTATTTCAAATAATTTTTTTTAATTCATTCTCACATTTTCCTTTTTTTTTAATCACATGAGATTTATGAAGTCACGTTTTTATGCTCTTATTTTTTTTCTATATTATTTGTTTTTGTCTTTATTTAATGAATAAATTATTTTTGATTCACTCTCACATTGTTTTTCTTTTTTAATCACATGAGATTGATGAAGCCATGTTTTATGATTTTTTTTTCTATATCATTTGTTTTTGTTTATATGTAATGTTTTATCGTAAGTCCACTTTTCTTCATGTATCTTTTTAAATAATTTTGTTAAATAAAATTAGTAGTTATCTTTATTGTGTCTAAATAATTAAATTAATAGTAATAGTAGATAGGAAAATATAATTCATATTTTAATAATAATCGAACAATCAAAGTAAGATAAGTCCTAAGATTAAAATACAAAATAAAAAAATAATTAAAAAAAATAATTGTTTCCATGAAATAAATACGAAAACAAATGATATAGAAAAAAAATCATAAAAACATGACTCCATCAATCTCATGTGATTAAAAAAGAAAAAAAATGTGAGAGTGAATCAAAAATAATTTATTCATTAAATAAAGAAAGATACAAATGATATAGAAAAAAAATAAGAGCATAAAAACGTGACTTCATAAATCTCATGTGATTAAAAAAAAGGGAAAATGTGAGAATGAATTAAAAAAATTATTTGAAATAAAGAAGACATTAAATGATATAGAAAAAAAATATAAGAGCATATATGGAGGGGCGGGAATTAACGGAGAGGAAAAAAATTACTTACCATAAAAGTGTGAGAAGCTCTCACGTTTTTACCCATAAAAACGTGAGAACAAATCACGTTTTTATAGGTAAAAACGTAAGACCATCTCACACTTTTAGGAATTGAATTTTATTTTTTTTGTAAAATAGGCATTTGATATCACGTTTTTATGGTTAAAAACGTGAGAAGGTCTCACGTTTTTATGTCAACCCCATTTTTCTAAATATGTTCAAAAATACCCTATTTTACAAAATAAGTTTTAAGAGTACCCTATTTTAACCAAAAACTCGTAAAAACGTAAGAGCTTCTCATACTTTTATGCTAAGTAATTTTTTTCGCTAATTTCCCCCCCCCCCCCCCCTCCCCCCCCATATATGCTCTTATATTTTTTTCTTATATCATTTAATGTCTTCTTTATTTCAAATAATTTTTTTTTAATTCATTCTCAGATTTTTTCCTTTTTTTTTAATCACATGAGATTTATGAAGTCACATTTTTATGCTCTTATTTTTTTTCTATAACATTTGTATTTTTATTTATTTAATGAATAAATTATTTTTTGATTCACTCTCACATTTTTTTTTCTTTTTTAATCACATGAGATTGATGGAGTCATGTTTTTATGATTTTTTTTTTCTATATCATTTGTTTTCATCTTTATTTCATGGAAACAATTATTTTTTCTTAATTATTTTTTTATTTTGTATTTTAATCTTAGGACTTATCTTACTTTGATTGTTCAATTATTATAAAATATGAATTATATTTTCCTATCTACTATTTCTATTAATTTAATTATTTAGACACAAGAAAGATAACTACTAATTTTATTTAACAAAATTATTTAAAAAGATACATGAAGAAAAGTGGACTTACGTTACATAAAACATTACATATAAACAAAAACAAATGATATAGAAAAAAAAATCATAAAAACATGGCTTCATCAATCTCATGTGAATTAAAAAAGAAAAAAAAATGTGAGAGTGAATCAAAAAATATTTATTCATTAAATAAAGACAAAAACAAATAATATAGAAAAAAATAAGAGCATAAAAACGTGACTTCATAAATCTCATGTGATTTAAAAAAAGGGAAAATGTGAGAATGAATTAAAAAAATTATTTGAAATAAAGAAGACATTAAATGATATAAGAAAAAAATATAAGAGCATATATGGAGGGGCGGGAATTAACGGAGAGGAAAAAAATTACTTACCATAAAAGTGTGAGAAGCTCTCACGTTTTTACCCATAAAAACGTGAGAACAAATCACGTTTTTATAGGTAAAAACGTGAGACCATCTCACACTTTTACGAATTGAATTTTATTTTTTTTGTAAAATAGCGCATTTGGTATCACGTTTTTATGGTTAAAAACGTGAGAAGGTCTCACGTTTTTATGTTAACCCCATTTTTCCAAATAAGCTCAAAAGTACCCTATTTTATGAAATAAGTTTTAAAAACACCTTATTTTGACCAAAAACTCTAAAATATGCTCCCTTTTTTTTATTTTTCTAATAAAAAAAGTCTTTATAATATAACCACTGAGATTTAGTTATCAATCTTTAATCTTTACTTTCACACGAACAAAAGTATACCATTGAAAGTGCAAACAAAATCGAAGAAGTTTTAGATATAAAAAATGTTACACCTATTGTGTCAAAACAATTTTTTAGTGTCTTGTGAATAAAAAATGTTAATTAAATTAATAACATATTATGTCATTACTTTTTAGAATTATTTGTCTTGGTATTCACAAAATTGAATACTATTATTAGCATTAGTAAAAATTATACACTATGTTTCAAATTAAGAGTGACACCTTCCTTTTTGAAAAATTTCAAATTAAGAGTCCTATTTTTTTATTGGCACATAATAACGAATTAATAAATAATAAATAATAAGTTGACCTTAACTCTTTATTTTTTAATCTACCTGCTTATAATTTACCTGGTGGCTAGCTAGGATTTGTCCTTAATCCTTTATCTATTACATTTAGTGGCTTATAAGTACCATGGTATACCGATAATTTAAAGCATAATTAAGGCTACTTATTATCCCATTAAAATTTGAAAGCATTTCAAGTATGTCCAAATTACAATTTATTTCCATACCATTTAATTAAATAAAATTATATTCCCAATTAATGAAGAATCGTTAATTATGAATATTTGTCTCTCAGTTTTCCAAATATTAGTTAAAAAATATTTTGGTGAATTATTTTTTTATTCTTAAATATGTTTATAACTTTAAAGGTTGTAGTATAAAACGTACTACAATTTTTGTTTATTTCGATCGATCTTTCAAGATGGATTTAGGTTATTTGATATTATTTTTTTATAATATGTTATTACCATGATATTCTTTAATAATTTGTTTATATATTATCTAGACGTTTTTTTTCAAAAAAAAATTAACCCATTTGACTTGTTTCGACTTGACCCGACTTGACATAAAGATAATTTTTTAAAATATTAAATAATTATAACGTGTTAGGAGTTGAGGTGGGATAAAATGAGTTCGATTTATGCATATAATAAAAACTAAAAAGATGCATGTTGAAGTTTTTAAAACAAAATTAGCACCACTAGTTGGTCAAGTTCTTTCTAATCAGCGAATCATGCATATTGAGTTTCACCATCCTACAAAATACTAGTAATCTGGGTTTGTCACAAAATAAAAAATTAAGACTGTGTCGAGTATGGGTTTCACAACAAAAACCCGGCATAAAGTTTAGGTCTACATAAATTTAACTCATTTGACCAAACTCAACTTCAATATAATATCTTTATAACATTATATAATTATTATAACAAGCGCATTGGAGTCGGCTAAGGTCAGGCGGATCGAGTTTTTGTTCATGGTGATAAAACATATTTTGCACCAATAGAAAATAGAGAATAACAAAATTCAAGTTACTAAAATAGATTTTGCACCAATTGTCCAGAACATAATAACTAATCAAATGGTGCTATGAGAATCCTGACGGAGAGACACCCCCCCCCCCCTCGCGCCTTCCGGCTCATGGCTCAGTTTGCAACAATCTTCGAGTCGCCAATACATTTTTTAAGAAAACGGACAAAAGTGTTTTTGTACCCTTTTGGAGTACAACATAGTCTACGCAATCAGGTTGGGTTCGAGAACTATGTTATGACGCGGGAAGGTATTAGGCATCCGCGTTGCCCTTTCAACTTCTAAATGGATATGCTTAGTTATCACTTGTTTTATATTTTCCTACTGTTTTTGGCCCAAATATGCATATATATTGGTTTTTATTAATATGCTGGAATGATGGCACAGTTTTCGAGGCAAAAAATAAAAATTACACAAAAGACCAATCGGTCTTCTTATAACAGGTACTGAATTTTCAAGTTTCGGTGCAAGGGAGTTTGCAGGGGCTGATTACAAGCAGATTTAAGGTATAATAATGCATTTACAGTTCAATTCTAATCCATAATTAATTTATGTGTCATACAAGCATTCTAGATCCAATTTCAAGTTATTTAATATGTACGTAATATGTTTGTTATATACAACATTCAAAACAATTATATACACGTGGAGGCATTCAATAAATTAAAGACGAATTTAGAGAGATTAACAAAATACCGTATTTCTGAAGACAAAGCTTTTGTTTCGATTAAAAATGAAAATGTATTACAAACTAGTCTAAGAATTTCGGATACAAGATGTTCCTATCTTTAAATCTAATTCACGTCTATTCTAAGTATATCTTCGAGCATTTGCTCTCTCTCATGTTCTCTCTTTTTTTCTTTCGAGTTCTTGGCTCTTTGCCTTGCTCTGCCCCTATTCGGGGGCTTTTTTTTTCTTCTTCTATTATGTTTTGGTTGATATAGTGGAAGATTAGGCTTTTCACCTCGAAGACCGATTGGTATGACCTAAAGATCAATTCGGAAGCCTTGAAGACCGATTAAATTTACCTGAATACCAATCGGTCTGTTGTTAAGACTAATTTGTGCACTAAAAAGACCGACCCGTGTAATCTTGTGACCAATCCACCTGCTAGGGAAACCCTGTAATCGATGAAGCCTGATTGGTTTTAAGATTTTCCCGATTGGTCTTTGCTTTTCCCTTAACATTTTTATTTTGCGTTTGGATTTTTGAGTTCTTCACTACACCAAAATGTGAAATTTGTAACGCTTTTGAAAAATATTTTGCAAGTGTTGTAGACACTTATAATTTTTATAACAGTCACTAGAACTTATTAAAACTTACTTCGGTCTTCAAATTTTTAGTAACATTCAGCGGCACTTACAGATTTAAAACAACGGTTGAGAACCGTTATAATTTGGGAATTATATTTTTATCTTTTATTAATTAGTACCCTTGTGCAACGCGCTGTACAGATGCAACAAGGGTTCCCCCAAGTGAACGAATCCTAAATCATATTTGTTCTCACCCTTTTTCAGAAACCCCTTCCTCGTTGATTTTGACTGCATTTGCCTTCCTTGAAGAATCAATGATCCTCTGCTCTCATCTTCCGAGTACGATTCTATCTCTCGATTATTGTTTTTTTTAAGCAACTTTGCATTGCCTTGATTTAGGTTTTTGATGTATTTTGAGATGTTTTTTATTTAGGTTTTTGACGTATTTTTGACGGAAAACAAAGTATTCTGGTTGAAGTTGCTTTAGATTTGGAAGATCAATTTTGTATTTGAAGATCTTGTTTAGCAGCAATATCTACTTGATTTCATCTTCGATTTTAATATTTCTATATGTACTATTCATGCTTCAACCATTTTTTACACGATTCATAAATTTTTACATTCATTCAGCTATGTTGCATGTATATGTTTGTCTGAAAAAACTAATCTTATATTTCCCTATTTATGCTCATGTTTTAATTTTTCTCAAGATCAAATCCTCATCTTGCTGCGTATGAACACGGCCTTTTGCCTCCTTAATTATCTATGAACCTACACTCCCTATGAGGATTACTTTGTGTTAATCTTTGTGAGTTTAATCAGTAAAACTTAGCAAACTTAGAGTCAAAGATGATAATTATTTGTGAATGATTGGAATGATTTTGTGTTGCAGGGAAGAAGCATGACATATGTTTGTGAAAAGTATCAAGAGAAAACAACTTTTATTTTTATTTTTTTTAAACCCATTGTAAATACATCTCACAGTTATTTACTAAACAGTCACTCAAATAATTGTTAATTTAACCACTTATTATAAA